>VKKW01000335.1:0-143195 GCA_018350135.1 Citrus trifoliata | reverse complement strand
TACCTAAACCTGTTGGAATTTTCCCGTGCACGACAGTGTTTCCCTGTTCGCTACTCGTAATGAAAATCCTGCTATGGGAATGATTGACAGCCGTAACATGTTAGCCATTCGAGAGCTGATGAAGTTGTGAGTTGAACTGCTATCAATCTACCATAATCTCGTTTGGTCCCACATTTACTGTGACATGCATGGTCATTGGGGCTGCCTAACGCATGGTCATTGGGGCTGCCTATCCTGTCAAAGTATAAAAGGTGATTTTTTGGGTCGGCTAGTTCTCTAATGTTAATTTCTTTTATAATTCTTCTGAAATTCCTTCACATGCAACTTCATCGTTCATGACGTCACTTTTGAGAAGTAGTAGCTAAGGTTGGTGCCATTTGTGTCATGTTGTAAATCTATCATTGCAATTGAAACAAAGTCCCAACGCTCGACGTTGTTGCATTTCGTCCCATGTAGTCATTTGATAGTTCTTGTTGATGAAGCATGGGCATTGTTTGTTGGCGCTGGTGCAGCACGGTTGTTGTATTGAGGACGCAATAGCTTCCTTTAACGAGCTAATTGGTCATCCTTCATGCGTGCTAGGTTGATAACTTCCTTTAATGTTTTGGGTTTAAACATCTGAATATCTTTTGAGATTTCTAGTTTCAATCATCCCATAAATGTCCCCACCAATGCCTTTTGTGTCCAACCACGAATCTTATTTCCAAGTCTCTCGAATTCCTTCTGGTAGTCAGCCTTTGACAATGCCTCGTCATAGTCTTCGTATTCTATAGGACCAAAACGGGCCCACAGTTCCTCCACAAAAATTCCTCACGTCATCATTCTTTATTCTTCGTGATAGGCTCGTTGCAACCATTGCCACCACTGGTTTGCCTCTCCTTCAAGGTGGAAAGAGGCTAAGAATACCTTCAGTTCGTCGGTGCTTCCTGATACTCAAAGAATTCTGTTATCTTGTTGTACCACTCCGTTGGATCATCGTCGGAGTATCGTGGACACTCCAATTTGGTAGCTCCTGACGCAAACTGCTGGTGGCACCCTTCATTTTCTCCACGGTTAAGTTGTGAAGATCTGGCCTGATCATAGTTATTGTGACTTGGTGTCCCTCTAGAAGCTGAGATGGAATCTACCAACTTGCTAATTGTCTCCTCTAGTCGATGCGACCTGTGGTTGAGCCCTAGCTCTATGCGTTTCACGCCATCTTGTAAGCTACCAAGCTCTGCTTCCACACGTTCAATGCTTTCTTTGTTAGTTGTCATAGTAACCGCGTTCTGATACCAATTGATATGGTCTCAGTCAAAGCGTAAGTGATAAAGTTTGTTTCTACTTAGGGTGAGAAAAAAAAAATCATAAGTTATTTGAATTTGAATAATACTGAATGACTTTATTCATGCTTGTTGGAGTTTATTTATAATTGAAAGAACATAGCCAAACAACCCAACTACACAACCGAGATTGTTGGCAGATCCTAAGCTAATCCTAAGTTAACAACTTTGACTCAACAACTTAGCTTAATATTCTCACTAGCTAAGTAATAGATTGGGAATTAAACATGAATAACAAATAACGAATCTCCACCAAATCAACAAGTGATCCCATGTAGATTATTCCAACAACTACATGTTCAATGTGTTGCATGTTGCATGCATTGCATGCATGAACTATACGTGCTTGTCATACTTGGTGCTAGGCCTTGGAACTCTTGACAACTTCGTGGTTTATCACATTTTGTTAGCATATATGTATCCATAATGTTGATTTTGATGATAACAAACAAGATTAAGAATTATTAAGGTTTTAAAAGCTCAAATTATTTTTCATACATTTAAACAAATGTTATTTTGATAATATAAGGTTTTATACTTAAAGGAAAAATGATTTTATAGAATTGGTTAGTTTTCAAGTTCATAGTCAAATTGAAAAAGTTTTAAAACTACGGAAATGGACTGATTTGTAAAATTTTATGACGATTTGGGCCATAGTATAATTATAGACAGTTTTGGGATAAAAATATAATTTTAAAAAATAGTTTCATTGTAGCAGTCACTGTAGCAAATGGCTAACGTTTGTGAAAAACGGCGAACCGATAATTTCCAACAAGCATGTTTTGCAAAGGATTGTTAAAATGATGATTCTGTAAAATAACGGTGAACCGTTTATGAAAAAACGGTGAACCGATAATTTTCAGATTGCTAACCTTGAACCATTTACTAAAAACGGATAGCGGAAGTTTATTTTGTAGGTCTTTGGAATTTAACGGTGAAAGGGTAAGCCTAAACGGAAAAACCGTTTATTTGAAATTCAGGCCCAATGGTAACTTGGACCAGTCAAAACGGTAAACCGATAACGATTAACGGTGAACGGTTTCGTGCAGAAGTCAATAATGACTAGTTTTCAGCTCCAACTAAATAAGTTCAATTCAATTCAAACAAAGATAGATCCAAGAGTTATCATTGAGCTTGCTATTGAGCATAAAACTATTATTGAGCTTTTAAACCTTGTTTTTGTTTCTTTGATTCACACATTGAGCATTTATTTGTAATCAAACACATTGTGTGAGAGAAAAATTCATTTGTAATCTTATCCTTAAGAGGTTGTAAGTGTTGGAATACACTTGGGTTAAGAGTTTGGGGATAATCTCTTGTTGTAAAGGTCCATTGACACCTTAGAAGTCAATTGTAAGCGTTTGAACCTTAGGAGGCTTGGGATAGTGAAAATCCTCAAGCTCGGTGTGCTTGGAGGCGTGGTCGTAGGCGGGGGATTGCCGAACCACGTAAAAATTCATGTGTTCGTTTTCTCTTTTTCCTCTTTTATTATTATGCTTGATTGAATTTATTGTTTTTATTCCATTAAGACATTAGATTAAATTGTTGTGTGGTTTGCTTAGCTTAATTTTTAATAACTCAATTCACCCCCCCTCTTGGGTTGCTTAGATAGTATTTCAATTTTAACGCCTGTTGATATTGGAATAGGATGGTATGTTGGAGATACAAATTTTTCAATGTCTCAAATTTTGTAAAAGTGCTTTATAGATCTTGAAAGGTGAGAGCATTTTGGTATCCAAGAGAAAGAATTCTCATAAAGTATGTTATAAGGGTGATAATAAGTATTTTGTTGTCTTATTGAAATATTAGTTTATTTATTTGAGTCCTTTTATGACGAGGTAGTTACCTATAACTATGATTTAGATGAGTAATTAAGTTATTAATGAGCTCTATAGCACATTTGTGTATGTTGGTGTGTCAAAACTGCATGACACTTGATGGAGAATAACTTAAATGAATGTGGAACTAAGTAGTTTCCTGTGAGACCGAGACAAACATCTTTAAAGCACTTATGAATTTCAAGTAGGTATAAGCCCATTAAAAATGCCAAACTAAATAACAAAATTCAAAGAGAGTTTAGAGCTTTTAGTCTTCTACCTCACATAAAAAGAACATTAGGTTATAGAAACTGTAAGTTTCACCAAAGAAGCAAGATTAATTGATTAATAGCTGATTCATAGCCCTAAAGGCACCATTTCACGTACGCTAAAAATTCTACTATGAGAATGATAATGTATTTTAAAATATGTGGGAGATTGGTTGGAATTATATTGATGTTATAATAACATCCAGTATTGGAGAGAAGTGAGTTTGTATTGGATTTAAATTAGTCATGTGTTTGACTTATTTACAAATTAGAGTTGAATAAGTTAATGTTGCATTAGGGAATCAAAATCATTGACAACGTTTACTTCGCAAAATAGAGTTGAAACCGGAATCAGAATCGTGAGGCCCACCACAATTTGGAAATCAGGAATGGGAGACTCATTCCCAGGAATGACTATTTTGTCCTCCCCAAAATTAAAAAGCCCATATTGTCTTCATTTATAATTAATTAATAGTTTATTATAATAATTAATTAATATAATTATTAATTGATTGATATATTAATATATTATTAACAATAATTATTAGTAATTATAATTTTTGATAAATAATCACAATAATTAATATATTAATATATTATTAACAGTAATTATTAATATAATTATTTTAATTAATTCATATTAATAATAATATATTATAATTAGTTAATATACTATTATAATAATTAACATTAATATATTAATAATTATAGTTTTTGAATAAATAATCACTATAATTAAAATATTAAATATTAATTATGACAACATTCATTAAGTACTTTTTAATAATTTTGTTACAATCTAACTCATTTCGATTCCGATCCAAGATAAAAATAAACACATCAATGAGATTTCAGCCCATTCTGATTCCCATTCCTATAGGTCAAGTAAACAACTTATTCTAAGTTTTATTTTTCATTCACATTCCAACTCATTCTTATTCCAGCCCATTCCGATTACTGACAAGTAACGCAATATAAATATATAAGTGATTTGAATTGTTCAAGTTGAATTAAATTGTGAGATACATGGATGCTATTTCATCATAAATAAGAAAATTAGCTATCTAATTCAAATTAAATTAGAAAAAATGGAGGTTTTTCTTTTCTTTTTTTTTTTCATTTAAGGAGACACATAAAGCTTTAATGGCACTACAACGAGAACAAAAAAGAATAGTTCAATTATTCAAATAATGCTTTTAACTTCTTTTGGCAGTTCTGGATTGTTGTATTCGAAGTCTAATCTCACAATAATGTCATTATATCTTGGAGGTCAATTTTTTATTTTATTTATTTATCCTTTTTTTCACTGAGAAATCTTCTTTAGAGGAGTACAAAGGATAGTGTTCCATACACACCTCAACAAATTTATATTTACTGATAAGGTAAAAAAAAGATTTCATATTATGGGATATAACTTCTTAGTTTTCAGTTGTAAGTTATTTTTTTCTCTTTACATCTTCTGAGTTTATTAACGGGAAATTTACACAAATAGCCATTAAAATTTTGCATTTTCACTTTAACCCCACTAACTTATTTCTATCAATATTAGCCAAAACTAAAATTTCAAGACCAAAGTGCCCTCTCCATCTCTCCCCCAACTCCACCTCTTTCACGTGAGATCTCCAAGAGGCAAAATGGCGGCAACTTCAACCATCACCGGCGGCGGCTTCACACACCATCAACGCACTTGCAACGGCAAAGAAACAACATAAGATCCACCATTGAAGTTGAACAAAACGTAAGTAAGCCATTTTATTTATATTTGATTAATTAAGAATGAAATTTGAGAATAACAATGGTGGTAGTAGTGCTTATGATGGTGGTTGTGGATTTTGGGAGTGTGTTGTTTTGTAACGGAGATTTTTTGTGCAAAGGGTGCGTGATTGTGCAATGGGATTGGGCTGCAGCGCCATGGGTGCAGGACCCATCGCTCGCGAGCATCGCGCGAGCTCTGCAGCCATCGCGAGCTCACGCAATGCTTGCTGCAGCTCGCGCGCGCGATGGGTGCTGCACCCATTCCCATTACGCGAGTTTGTTCGTCGCAAAAATTTTGGTGCGACAGTGTGCCCATCGCACAAAAACTCACAACACACGTTCTGAATTTTTGTGCGACGGGTGCCTGTCGCAAAGATTTTTGTGTGACAGCTTGCCCATCGCACAAAAATTTATGTGCGATGGGTGCCGGTCGCACAAATTTTTGTGCGACGGGCACCCGTCCCACAAAAATTCAGATTTTTTTTTCAAGAGTATTTTATCTTTATTTTTGTACAACCGGTGCCCCTTGCACCAAAGTTTGTGCGACGGGTGGCCGTCAACTTTAAATTTAAGTATATTGGTGAAAGAAATGACTATTTTTTTGTGTGATAAGTGGCCGTCGCAAAAATATTTGTGCGACGGGCACCCATCGCACAAAAATTCAAATTGTGTGTGATAAAAAAATGCAACAATAGATTGTCGCATAAAATATAGATTACACCGAAGGTCGTTTTTATTTTATAGATACCTTATTTATTTTATATTATTAATATTATTATTCTATAAATAGCACAATAATGAATATAATTTCAATTGTCTCAGGTAGATGGCGAAAACTAAATTGGCAAAGCGCAATCCGCCTGAACCTGGGAAGGAGCCGGGCGTGATGAAGTTATATTTTGATTATCATTTCCCGGGTCGTATTTCAAAGACGACAAAATTTAAAAAAGTCATCGCAGCTATCCAGTGTAAGCTAACGCGCAAACAATTGTCATTGTTCAGAAGTGATGTTTTTGGGCACTTCCTGGACTTGGGTAGTTATAATTTCAGTGGTGTTACATTTCACAACCTATTGCTTAGGCAAGTGGCACATGAAGAAACTAATAAAAATCAATTATGGTTTCAAATTGGAGAGCACTTTGTTCGTTATCAATTGGAGAATGGTGCCTCATTACGGGGCTTTCCAATGGTCCGAACGTCGAACCAAAAATTTTGAAAACACAACATAGGTTGCTTAATAAGTACTTCGGTGGTCGGTTTAAAGACTTGACTCTCAAGCAATTGGATGCTAGATTTTCCACTTTGAAATTTCGTGCTATGGACGACACTGATGCCCTGAAATCGCGTTGTATTACTTTGCGGATAGGGTACTGAAGGGGAGAAAGGATCATAGTCAAGCTGACTTTCAGCTAATGAATCATGTTGACGATATAGACCACTTTCGAAGTCGTCCATGGGGTCGTTTATCGTGGAAAATAATATACGACAGTTTGAACAATGCATTGAACCAGAAGGCCAACAATTTAAGATGGAGCGTTGAAATATCCTTCTCATAATATTGAGAAATACAATATTTATGGGTTCAGTCATGGGGTTCGGGTGAGTTGGTAAAAAAAAATAATATTAGAGTTCGTTAGTGGTATATCTATACCAAATTAACTTATGTGGTGTTTTAATTTTGTTTGTTGTAGGCTTGGCTTTTCAAAGTGATCGAGGGGATACCATCACAGTGGGCCGTAAAGATAAACAATCATATTCCCCGCATCTTAAAGTAGAAGGCATTTGTTTCTTCGAAAATAACTTATGATGCAGTGCATTCATTTTTCAACGACAACACTCGTATTGTAAGTATTATATATATTTAGACAACTAAAAATGTTACTAAGTACTAAAAAGATTTTCTAACTTCAAATTTGGTAATCAACTGACAGGGGAATGTTATGCAAACCCTCCAGCCAGATGCAAACGAGGAAATTACAAATTATTGGAAGTCCGTGAAGGATTATGTGCCACGTATCCCGATATGAGTTCGTAATGTAAGTGGTATGGAGTAGTAAAAAGTTATGTATATTATCAAATCTCGATAATGTTACTAATTATTTACTCATTATGTTGTACCATGTGCAGCGTAAGTTTATAGTCAATGCGCCGCTCATTCGAATGAAGGTATCGGAGCAGAACCCTATTGACGATGAGCATGCTCCAACTGACCAGGATGACCGCGATGAGCATGCTCCATCTGACCACGACGACCATAACGAGCATGCTTCATCTGACCACAACGACCGCAACGAGCATGCTCCAGCTGACCAGGATGACCGGGACTATAATTCTTACAACACAAAGGATCCTGAGGTTATATTTTCTTAATATTCATCTCTGTTGCACAAATATAAATTAATAAATCATTTTAACAATATGTTGTTATATTTGTCTACCCTGATAACAGTCTAGGACAAAGTTGTCATTCGATTATGTCATTCGACGGATGGACAAAATTGATAGCTTTATTTCTACGCTGAAGTCAGAATTAAGGGAGTTTAGACAAGATGTGATGGGGTTCATTCATTCATATAATGATGGTACGTCCAAGCGTGGATACGATACTTCTCCGACTGGACGCTCGTATATGGCAGGGTAGTTTATCATTTTATGTTTGTTATTGATATTTTAATCCGACATTAGTTTAATATATTTATCTTATTTTAAATGACAGACCCCAGGAGACTGAGGAGTATATACTGATGTTGGTGGCAGCAACGATCAGACTCCCATGTCATTATACAGTTTGTACGGGGAAGTAAGTGGTGATAGCATGCAAATCTTGACGGAGGCGCCGCCATGCATAAGTAAGTTTGGACGTCCCTTGTATGTTTTTGATAGTCCGTACATGATTCGTCCTTTCAAGAAAGTAAGAAACATCAGGCCTGCGCCAACACTCCAAATAATGGATCGTGATATCGATAAAAGAACCAATGTCGATATAAACCCACTTAGAGGATTGGAGGATCCAAGAGGATTCGATGAGTTCGATCAGTGGTTTGCCGGTGCAATAACAGTGGATCGCACTATTCGACAATCGCATAAATTTTTTGAAATACTGTTGGGCCACGATGCACTTGGATGGTTGGGGGATGAGGTTAGCTTTTTTAAATATTTTTTTTCTTAAACGTCTCATTTACTATTTCTATTTTAAACCAACATGTTTATATTATGCTACAGCACATCCATGAGTACTTACGATTGATAAGTGAAAAACAGAGACAATATCCAAATGCCATGTCTCAACGTGTCACGCATACAGATACATATTTTTGGGTAATGATCTTACATAACTTGTAATTAACCCCTCAATTTCTTATCTTGTAATAGCATGTTGATATTGATATTGTCCTGTTATTTTTTCTTTGAATATATCTACTAGGTCTTTTTGAAGCAATTATGGAACGATGGTGACTGTGACCTTAATTCATTACAATATAGTTACAACTTTAATAGTTATATTGATGGACGAGAAGAAATCATGTCGAAACGTTTCACAGACGTCAATATGGCTAGAATAGCTACGCAATTCAAGATGGTTTATATTTTTTTTAATATCTTAAATATAATAATTAACTTGCATTAATTAATGTATGTAGGTTTTCATTCCCGTGAATCTGGGCGGCGATCATTGGATAGTTGCTAGAGTCGACCTTCGCAAGAAAAATGTGTGGATTTATGACTCGTTGGTGGCAGTTTGTGATGATAAAACGTACAAGGATAAGTTCAAGCCACTTGAAGTCGTCTTTCCTCGATGGTTAGAAGATGTCGGATTTTACAACGTCCGACATGACTTACGGAATGCCGACCCTTGGAATGTCAAATATGTAAGAGTGTGCCGCAACAAGAGCCTGGTAGTGGCGACTGCGGCGTTTTTATGTTGATGATCACAATGTATTTAATGTTTGGGCTAAGACTTAATTTTACTAGTAGCCACGGGTAATACTTTAGGAAGAAAATTGATGTAGACATATTTAATGGTGATATTGGCCTTTAGGATATTGTAGCGCCGATATATAATGATGAAATTGGATTTTAGATGATTGTATTTATAATTATTATTGGTGTCTAACTTTTTTTTTTACAAATAATTCAAATAATAAATTTGCAATATAATAAAAATTAAATAGGTTGTTATATATAATGGTGTAATAAATAAAAATCCGTTCTCAAAATACATAACAATTTAAAATGATACAATTAGCTTCATGTCGACGCAACGAGATTTTTGCACTTTTTTTGGTTATGACCCACTTCGTTGCACCGGCCACATCTTATAGTTCTCCTGTCAATATCCTCACCAACAGAGGGTATTCTGAGCTCTGGACGATGGCCGGACGGCGGTGCTTCTATTGGTGGGTTAACTTTCATTAAATCTATAAAATATACAAAAAATATAACAAATATGGTTACACATTGTGGGTTTGATTTGTTTCATTGCAAGCTTTGAAACGATATATTATACACAAAAAATGAATTTATTTAGCTGTAATTATGACCTCCAGAAAATAACTTAAATTTTGTGTAATATGATTTTTTTTGCAACAACATCTGTTGCACAAAATTTGGTGCGACGGGAACCTGTCGCACAAAATTTCAGATAGTGTAATCAGATTTTTTTGTGCGACAGAAAGGCAGTCACACAAAATTTGGTGCGACGGGAACCTGTCTTATAAAATTTTAGATTGTGTAATCAGATTTTTTCTGTCGCACAAAATTTCAGATTGTATAATCAGATTTTTTGTGCGACAGAAAGGCAGTCGCACAAAATTTGGTGCGACGGGAACCTGTCGCACAAAATTTTGTGCAACGGAAACCTGTCGCACAAAAATTTTGAATTTTCACGAATTGGTCAACAGCCATTGCAACGTATTGCCTCCAACACAGTCCGACAATAGATCACCAACCACCACCAAACACCACAAACACCATCACAACAACACACAATCACAACACAAAACAAGAACAATATAAAGAATGTGTTTGAAATTGCTAACCTAGGGTTTTTGAACTTCAACTATTATCTTGGAGATTTTGATTACTATTATACATGATTTTGGTGGAATTAGTGTTGTTGAACGGGATTCCGATGAGATTGCCGCCAATATTGGTCTCCGATTTGGCTCTCTATGGTGCTTCTGTTTGGTGAGAAGTGTGGGTGAGTTCAAGCTTTGGTGAGCTTTGGGTGAGATTGTAAGGGTATTATGGTCCAAAAGTTTGTTGTTTGGCTAATATTGATAGAAATAAGTTAGTGGGGTTAAAAGTTAAAAATACAAAATTTTAATGGCTAATTTGGTAAATTTCCCTTTATTAACAAGGATTCTATTCTCAAGCCACTGTTCAACACGGTTCTCTGCTAATTGATGTCACTGTTACGCGTGTTTTTGGAAAACAAAGAATATATATTGACTCAATAGTAACGTCAATAAAGATGGCTGCTTTAGAGGCTGCTATAAAGAACTTTGGGATGAAATGATGGACGCAATAATAAAAAGTACCATGTTTTATTGAGGCGTGTGTTGGCCAAATGGCTATTACAATTTTGTTTGATGATAACAAACATCGTTGCGACTAGTACGCTAGCTTGAGCTCATTTTGTAACAAAAAAAAAATGTAATCTAACCATGCCAGGTGACAAGATACATCAAGAGATAAATTCATACAAGAGAGTATGTGTTTATGGGTTGTGGTTAAGACGAATGCAAAGAGTGACTCAACATACCCGATTCATGTTAAAGTTATTTGAAATTATAGCATGTCTGTTAATTTTAAACTTGGAATATATTGAGGGTTTGAGGCATTTAAAAAGTTCGTTAAACTCAAAATTCGATCTTAGGTAGCGTTTATTTTTTTTCTAAAATTTAAATGAGTTTGAATTTTTCTAAAGTCTAAATGAGTCTGAATATGAAAATCTAAATGATATGTTTGTTTTTCTTTTTATAATATTGGAATATAAATGACATCTTGTTTGTTTTTACAATAAAAACATCTTAAATTTGGTTATTTGACATTTATATCCTTATAAATTAAAACAAAAAAATGATTAGATTTTATAATTTAGGAATTAAGTTATTTTACAAAAATATTTTTAGAAATAATATTTACTTGTCATTAAGACATTTTACCATTTAAATAAAAGTTACAAAAATTTACTTTTCCTATTCAAATGTAAATGTCTTAAAATCATACATAAATTCTAAAAAACAAACAAGTAAATTTTAGAAAATGTTTGAAATTAATAAAATTTTAGATTTAAGACATTTAACAAACAACCTCTTAGTTTACATTTGAGTTCGAGGGAACTTTTAGACTAGCCCCTTAATCTCCTTCGACACATCTTTAAGGACCAACCTTAAAAAGATATGAATCTTAGGTAAATATGTTTGAATCGTAAACAGATCAAAAACCATTGAGAAGCAAGTTTTGGGTTGAAAATCAAAGTGGGGCGTGTGATAGCCGATCAAGCCCTCATGTTGGTTACCAATGGGTCTTTGGTCCAGTGGGAGAACCCTTACACTTACAATGTTGAGTGTAAGGGTTCGAGCCTCCATAAAAACATTTATGAGGGTTATTTACAATCCTCCCTTAATTATCAAATAATTGAGTAGAGCCAGTCTATCCCTCACGAAATGTGTGAGTGGAGTGGCCAACTCTCAAATATTTGAGAGGGTTTAAAGAATCTGAGCAGCGTTTAAGAGAAGTACATGCCACGAAAAAGGTCACAATTGTAAAATCTATTTGTAAATATTAATTATAATACCTGATGTAATATCAGTAACAATCTTATATAATAGTATTAAAAAAAAAACCCTCGCGTTGGTTTAACCAAGAATAGGCAAGACCCAAAGAAAAAAATTTATACCACCATTCCATTGATAGAAAACAAAGTGAATTATATAATGCTAGGTGGCAATAGCAAAGATAAGATAGGGTCTAATAACAAAATTGTCCTTCTATATAATAATTTTTCTATTAATTATTAATGTCCCCTCTTCAACTATCATCAAATTTTTGTCCGAGTTTATCGTTTAAAAGGTCAATATGTTGTCTAAATAATCTCATATAATGTTTGAAATAAATATTTTAAAGGATAAAACTCATTATGTTTTTCCTTGTTAAGTATGTCTTTAATTTTTTATTAATAAAGTTATCTTATATAATAGAAAAAGCTTTGAATTGAGAAAAAAAAAAAAGCCACCCAAAATAAGTTGTGGCTTCGCTACTACTAGGTGATATCCTAACTTTACAATTGATTGGATGGCGTTTAAAGCCACATTACGGTGGCCAAGAAAAGGGTATGTCGAAACTGGTGGCACGCATTGGTCTACACCATGATTATGAATGAAAGTGAAACCAAAGGGCATCATAGCATATTATTAAGACACAGAGCAAGTTATGGCATTAAAGTGAGTTAACGTACACAGTACACACTCAGACGTGACAATTTGACAAAGACTCGTATGGAAAAGAAAAAAGGGCCCCCAAACGCAACTTGGAACACGAAAGCAAGCATGTGGTGGGGTGGTGCTGTGGGCGTTGCCAAAAAAAAATTGAGGTAAAAATTTTCAACAAACGCAAGCCAGCAATTACGCGCAACTTCTTTCAAACATGGGAGGCTTAAAACAAATCACTAAATAGATATCAAGAGATAAAATTATAGATATGGTGAGAGAGAAATTTAAAAAAAAAGAAAAAAAAAGAAGTATTTATATGGAAATGTGTGGAACTGTAAAAGAAAAGAGGAGACTGTCAGGAGAATAAAGAAGATTAGAAGAAGAAAGTTTTTGAGTGAAAAAAAAAATCAAATAAAAGAACATAAAAAGCCATGTGGGTGCCTTTTTTTTTTTTTGGCTTGATTTGATTGACCATAGAAACGCTTCTTGTTCTTGTTTTGATCTGTTGATGTATCTTAGGCGAGCTAGTTTGTTTGTTTTGTTGTTGATGATGATCAAGAGCTTCGCTGGTGGTGTGTTTTAATTGATTGTTTATTAGATGAAACTTGTGACTCTTGACTCTGATTGCACCGACTTTGTTTGTTTGAGTTGCAATCTTTGAGAGTGTTGGTGTGTTTTCTCCTGTTGCTATCTGTTTGGTTGCTTTGAAACTGGGAGAAAGGAAGGAAATAAATTATGGGTTTTAGATTCTTGTTGTTTTGGTATTGTATAAATGAAGAATGACATTGAACGAATTCTTGTATTGTATTATGCTTAGCTCAGCTATGTGCAGAATCTATCTTTTTGAGCAATTAGTGCCTTTCCCTTCATTTCTTTTAGATTCTGATTGAGGAATTGGCTTTTGATCATATCTGCTAATATAGCTGATTAATGCATTGTTGGTGATTATGTTGTTGTGAAGTTTGTGTGAGAATGTCATTTGAGCTATCAAGAGATAATCAGTAATTCTTTGAAGGATAAAAATTTTAAGAAAATCTGCGGTTGTATTTTATTATTTAAAACAAATGAATTTCTGTAATTCTATCATTTATTTTCAGAGAGAATTTGATCCAAGTCAAGTCATATCTATATGTCATTTGCTTTTTATTGAGCTAAATGTGGAAGATGATTAATTGTTGTTTAGTGACAAGAGGGGTGCAAAAATGGTTTAACGAATCAAATTTGTTAAGTTTACATCTTATGCTTACAAACTGATAGAGCTTGTTTTCTTGTGAATGTGTTTCCAGAATGGTTCATTGTTTTGGAGAATCAAGTTTCTTGTGAATGTGTTTCCAGAATGGTTATTGGTTTCTGATGAACCATGAATGGCTCTTGTCTCTTTGCTGGCTGGTGCAGAGGTGACAAAGGAAGAGAGAATGTTCTGCTGTTTCCGTCTGGACATCTGGATTTTGCTCTTTTTTATTGCCACAATATGATGAAGGAGCTGTAGTTGAGATAGTGATGAATTTGGTAGATAGATACTAGCAGCCTAAGCCATAGGGTTAGAACCTGATTTTGGATAGAGTATTCCATTCATTTGTGGGAATTCTAGCTAGTCAATTAATTAAGTGCTGTTTAATTGTGGTGATGTAATTTGGAGACTCAAGTGCCATTGGTTGATTGGGAATATGAAAATGGATTTTGATGTTTAAGCATTTGAATGGTTGAAAGGTTAAGGAACGTAGCACACAAGATTGATATTAAGGTAACAAAAAGAGTATCCTTCAAAAAATTTGGACTGACAATTTCTCAGCTTCATAGATGGGCTTGCCTCAAGTATCTTCCACTGGTATTGCCGAGGAAGTGGCAGCATCACTGAGCACGTTTGTCCAAACATCACCTCGAACCGTGAACGTAAGCAAATGCGATCTGAGTGGTGTGCATGGAGGAAACTTAGGCAATAGAATGCAGGTGGATTTGCCCTACTCTTCATTTGGAGAATTCCGTAGTAAAATCATTGCAGAGCTTCCTAGCTCAGATGCTTTGCAAATGTATAAAGATGGCATAACAAATACATATAGGTTGAAGAAGGGATCTCTGGAACTAAATGGCCAGCTCACTTCCAAAACTGGGCAGATTCAAACACCTCTTCCTAGGATTGTGGGTTTTGAATCAAAAGAATTGCATTCTCCCGCCGATGTATTCAATAGAAACCTGTCATCATCTACTGTGGTTAGTGTCACTGGCAATGCAGCTGAGGCCACTGGTTCACTGGTCAGGAAGCGTGTACTGTCACCTTTGAGTGGAATGCTTAGACCTAATCAATTTGATGGTGACACTCTGGACATTGGTGGTGGCAATCTTCAAAGTGCCTTCAAGGACAAAAAGTGTGAATACACTTTAAATGTTTCACAAGAGCATAAAAAAGCACACATTGGTGACTCCAATAATTTTGATTCTCCAACCTGGTCTACATCTACTTCTCCAGAATGGAAGAGCTTGCAAGGCAACAATTGTGGAGAAAACTCCAATATTTTTACTGATGGTCCTTTCCTTGGGAACAAGGAGTGGCAATCTCATAATCACTTAAGATCTTCGGAATGTAAATATTCTTCTGAACCAACTACGGTTAAGTCCTCAACTGGTGCTATAGCTGTACCTAAGAAAAATGTGGGATCACCTCCCCTGTCTTTATCTCCACTTGGTCCAAAACTCCCTGAAAGAATAGAATCCATGGGAAGATGCAGGGATGTCGGAAAAGAGTCAGATGACGCCTATATAACTTTGAATGATATGAAACAGTCACTTGATGGAACTTTCTCGGGCATTTTGTCTTCCCAAAAGGATGAGGGTTTTAGGACTCCAAGTCAATCACTGGAAGATTTTGATTATTTGCAGAAAAACATTGATCTGTTTACTGCTGAGGCTGCCACTGGCACTGGATGGAATTGGGGTCCAGATTTAGACCTTGCTCCTCAATGTGTAAAGTTGGTTAGAAGTTTAAGTGGACTGCCGGTTAGGAGGTCTTTGGTTGGCTCATTTGAGGAGTCGTTGTTGTCGGGCAGATTGTTATCTGGAAAAGTTAGCCAGGTTAGCATTTATATGATTATATCTTCTGTTTCTTTGTTGGTAGTAATGTGTTTCTATTCATGGTATGATTGCCAAATTGTTTATTCTTCCTGTGTCAACTTACGTTTAATTTCTTCAATTTTCATTTCTTATATTCAGAGAATTGGTGGTTTCTTGGCGGTTCTCAATGTGACAGGAGGAAATTTCTCTCCTAAATCTCAGAAACTTCCATTTGCAGTAAATAGTGTCGATGGAGATAACTATTTGCTATATTATTCATCAATATATCTCGCAGGTCATTCACCATCAAACAAGTGTAGAGGCCCAAAACTGAAAAGGAGTCTTAGCACCGATGACTCTCAAGCAGAAAAGAGGCGCCTGCATATACCAATGAAAGGACGCATACAATTGGTAATCGATATTTTATCCTCAAGACTAGTTAGTTATTGAGTTAGGTACATGACGCTTAATCTTGTATTGCATTTAGGTTGAATGGAATGGCCTCAAAAGAGTTTTTGTGCTTACCTCATCTATTAGGAAATGTATTACGCACTTAGCCCACTTGTATATGTTATTATAAAATGAATTTTTTATGGATAATATTCCTTCTAGTTACACTTAGCCCACTTGTATATGTTATTATAAAATGAATTTTTTTATGGATATTACATTCCTTCTAGTTACAGCCAGTGGTGTTGGACTATTCTGGTTTTTTTTTTTTTTTCCTTTTTCCTTTCATTTTTTTGGTCTAATTTACTAAACTATGCTGATTAAGTTTTTGGACTTTCAGTTATTAATTATTCTGCAAATATATTTTGAAAAAAGCTTCCCACTGATCAATTTCTAATTGCTTTAACATTTAATTTTTGGAAGTTCTTTTATCATTATTTGGTGTTGGTTTGGGCTTCTATCTTTGTTGTTTACTGAGCATTTTTAAAGATATGTGGAAGTCCCCTTAAAGAGTGAATATGTCATGATGATAATCACATGGCTATTCAACAAGTGCTTGATGCCATCTGCTTCCATTATGTTTTATGCAGATGGCGATATATTGGCGGTTGTCTTAGACATATCTATTCATCTACAAAAATTGACCAAAAAATAGAAAAAGTATATAACTATGTATAATGGTGATATAGTTCGACAGCAGCCATCATATCTGACAGACTGAACCGTTTGCAGGTTCTCAGTAATCCAGAGAAGACACCTATTCACACTTTCTTCTGTAACTATGATTTGAGTGACATGCCAGTTGGTACTAAGGTAGGCCTGGATAAACAGTTATGATGCTTTAATGCCATGAGCTATGCTTTGATTTTATGATTATCGGTTGTTTTCACTATGATCTCAATGATTTGTTCCATGGCAATATATTTTTTGCTATATACTATTAGATCCTGCTGCATCACCAATGGTATGTATATGAATGTATGTTATATGGCACACAACCCTTTTGTGCGTGTGTTCTCTCTGCTTTTAAAGAAGACGGAGTTTCTATATATGTGCCATAATAGGATAAATATTAATTTTATTTGATAAGACCTCTAAAAATGTAACAGTTGTTCGGTTAGGGAACTTTTCTTTCCACTGGAAAATTATGCCCACAGATGAATTATTATTCTACCACCATACATTTATGTGCTTATGTAGATAATGTAAACATAAATGACATGCATGATATAAGGGAGGTTAGATGGAGAAGTTTGTAGGCGGTGCAATTGGAGCCACTAGGCCTAAATGACGTTAAACCAAGCACTGAACTTTCCTTCTGGAAAGTTCAATCTGAATATATCTCCGAGTATTTCTTTCCAAACTGTCTTCAATTGAATAACCGAATTTCTGCTGTTTTAGGTTTCTAACTACATTAGTTGAATTAAAATCCCAAACTATCATGCGGCATGATCAGTATTCTGTATGATTTAATGTAATTCAAGTGCATCTTATGTAGAAACTTCTATAAATGATTCAGTAGACCAAAATTTCTGGTCAAGCAGTCTGAACATAGGTGAGTTAAGACCAATATAAAACACCTTGGGTTGTGAAGATATGTATAACACATTCACATTTCTGGTTAATAGTTTGTAAAGAGAATTGTGATTTTTATGTCTGAACCTCTATTCTGATATGTGTGTGTGTGTGTGTGTGTGTGTGTGTGTGTGTGTGTGTGTGTGTGTCAGTGTGTGTGTGTGTGGCAATCTGTTTTTGTGTTCCTTATTTTTAATTTTATTGGTATGAGCTGTGGTTCTCATAATGGTTGCTTCTGTTTATCCTGTGCATATCCAAATAGACGTTTATCCGCCAAAAAATCACCTTAGCCTCTTCTGCGCCTACCTCTATACCTGGAAATGGAAGACAACAAGGTTCTGAGATAAGAAACTTTGTCAAGCCATTTCCTGTTCCAGCCATTAGTCAATCTTTACCAATTAGTGGGGAGTTTTCCAGTTCAAGTAAACCCGAAACTCTGTGTACACCTCCAAATGAGAGTGCAAAAGAGACTAAAACTGAGGGCTCTGTATATAAAGGAAATTTTGACCGTTGTTCCTGTGGATTCAGCAGTAGTGAATATGTCAACACAGTTGGGAAGGAAAGCAATTCATCTACATGCCAAGGAAATGTGAGCAAATCTGTAAATGGTTCTTGTAGGGTCAACAAGAATACTACTGGCTCCGGTGTTCTACGCTATGCTCTTCACCTTCGTTTTTTATGCCCTTTTCCAAAGAGATGTTCAAGGTCGATCCATAGGTGCAAATCCAATCCTTTATGTGCACCAACAGTAAACAAGGATACTGGAGGCGAGCGGCGCTTCTACTTGTACAGTGATATGAGGGTCGTATTTCCCCAACGCCACTCCGATGCTGACGAGGGCAAGGTATCATGTTTATGTGTTTTCAACTGATTTTTTTAGAATTTGTTTATCAAGAAGTATGTGCTCAATCTGCTTATTATTTTCTTGCACAATGCTATCTGTTGGCTGAGCATTTGTGGTTGTCATATTTACTGATTGCTTGCTTGCTTTCACTGGGCATGCCGATATTTCCTTTACTAATGCTAAGATATGGAGGATCTTAGGAG
This sequence comes from Citrus trifoliata, assembly GCA_018350135.1. Lineage (NCBI taxonomy): Eukaryota > Viridiplantae > Streptophyta > Magnoliopsida > Sapindales > Rutaceae > Citrus > Citrus trifoliata. Next base: position 124,476 of record VKKW01000335.1, on the reverse strand, counting down.
GATGCTGATATTTCCAGATGCATAATAGTTAAAACTAAATGTATAGGCTCCATGTTGTGGTAAAGATGTACATAGTTTGTTATTTCTGAGAGGTTATAATGTCATGGCATCCGATCAATGAAAACTGTAGCCAAGAAATAAATGAGGCAATTTAGATTTATGCTTCCGATGTTTACTGGAATCATGTTCTTCGTTGTTGGAATTTATGATCTGGTTATGTGGTGCATCAAAATTGTTCTTCAATCATGAGAAGAAAGGAATCGAGTATGTTCCCAAAGCATTTAAAATATATTAAAGCTGTTTTCACTTTAAAACTAGTTTTTTGAAGACTTAATTTCATGTTATTCAAAATCAATATGAATTTGGAAAATATTACTAATGGTTTGATATCTTGTTAAATTGTCTGGTAGCCATTTCTTAGCTTACAATTGATAAATGCTGGAGCTTTGATTTTACCTTCGTCCTATCTAACAAGGATGTTCTTTTCTCTTTTCAGTTACATGTGGAATATGATTTCCCATCTGATCCAAAGTATTTTGACATCAGCAACTAGAGTTTCCAGTATCTTTTAACAGCTCAGAAGCTGGTTTGTACATTTCTGTATATATGTGTACAGATAATTTCCTATAATCTGGTCTCTGATGAGGTAACCAGCCGATTTTATTTGCACATAGATTTTATTCAATCAAAAGTAGATGATTTAATTTATTGATTTCAACCATTTTCCTGAATGATTATCTATTTTGTAATTTCAGTCATTTGGGTAATCAATCTTACACATGCCTTGGAGTTGTTGAAGTTAATGTTAGATCAGAAGTTCCAATCACATCTAAGAGTGTTAAGATCCTCCCATCTTGTATGAAAATTGAATGAATCTAAAACAGCCCAAGTCTACATTTTTCATGATTGATGTAAAATGCTTATCTTCTTTCAATAGCTCTAATAGGATAACAGAGTAGGGCTTAGTTCTGCAAGGCTTTTGGAAATGAATTTGATACCATTGACATTTTCCACTTTCTGTCCTTTTCATTTTGGCAAACAATTCCCCAATTATTAGATGAATGGACTGAATGTCAAGGTGGTTGGCCAGTGGTTACTGTAATAATAATCCCCATCATTTTCACCAAAATTTGCATTAAATTGTTGAAACTTTGCTCAGCTTGTTCATTAGGTCCAGATTTGTTTCCATGCGACACCAGCAGCTGCATGAGCTTAGCAGCCCGTTTGGGAAGCAGTGAAGTAGCTGGGCTTTGGCAGCTTAGCAAATTTTATTTCTCAACTTCTACTTCATAGCTGTGGCTTTTATTCCACAGTAGCTACAAGTTAAAAGTTACAGCACCTCACTCCCAAACACACCCTAGATTTTGTTAGAACTTGTTTGCTTAATTACTATGAACAAAGTGTATTCACATTCTTCCCTTAAATGTAGTAGAGATCAAACATGAAGACTAAAAAGCTCATTTCCTTTTTGTTATTAGATTTTGTTAGTCATCAATTCCAGCTAGGAAATCACAATAAAAAAGTTAAGTGGATTAGTGTAAAATTTGAAAATGTCAACTACTAGTACTTTGGAAAGGTATCTATCCCTATCTGCTTATGGTGTGTTTGGGAGCGACGTTCACATTTGGAAAGGTATCTATCCCTATATGCTTATGGGGATTGTTTGCATGGGTAGCTTTTGATAATGATCAATGGTTACCATGGATGTAATTTCCTATATTCTCATCAGAAGCATTAATTAGGAAGCTCTACTAGATGCTAATGCACCATGGCATGGCTTGAATTTTGAAACTATACTTAGGGTTGGCAAAACTATTCCAGATCCAGATCTTCTGAATTTGGAAAATTCAGATCCGCACATTAAAAAATGCGGATCCAGATACTTAAAATTAGGATCCATGCGAATTCAGATCTGGATCCGGATGTAAATGCATCTGGAAAATTGGATATTCGGATCCGTATTATTTTTTTAATTAAATTATTTATTAAATTAAAATTAAATGAAAAATATATAAGTTAAATGAAAAAATATAATAAGATTAATTAAAAAAATATAGAAGTTAAATTAAATTAAGAAATATATTGGGATCTGTATTTTTTTAATCAAATTATTTATGAAATTAAAATTAAATAAATATATATAAAAGTTAATTAAAAAATATAATAGGATTAATTAAAAAGTATAGAAGTTAAATTAAATTAGAAATATATTGGGATCCGTATTATTTTATATGAATTTGTGGTGTTTTTATAATTTTATTTGTGAATTTGTGATGATGCTAGACTTAAATTTATGTTATTCTTGAGGTTTGATTCATATGTGGTATTTTTATTTGTGACTTTATGGCATTATGTGTTATTCTAAGTATTAAATTGTTGATTGTTTAATTATGATTGGATTTTATTTGATATTATTAGGTGAATTATTGAATTTTAAATTACATTTTTAATTAATAAATTTTAATTTTTGTGGATCCGGATATCCAGAATATCCGCCCGCAATTCGGGTGGATATTACCCGCATCCGGATCCACATATATTTTTACGAATCTGGATGCGGATGCGGATATAAGAATTTCAATCCAGATCCAGATGCACCTACATTCAGATCTGGATCCGAATTTTGCCATCCCTAAATTGCTAACGCACCATGGTATGGCTTGAATTTTGACCATTAAATAGAAAGATTTATAGAGGGAATGAGTTCTCTTTGAAAACGGAATGATATATAGATCAAGAAAAGTAGCAAATTGAAAATTTAGGAGGTTGAAAAAAATGCTCATAGCTCCCTTTACGAGGAGAAAACTTAGATGCTGTTTTGGCTCCTTCTTATAGCTTTTCATTCATATTTGCAATGTAGCTTATGCTTAACCTCGCCTTTGTATAATTTGTGCTTCATTTTACTGTTATTCATATTTATAAACTAAGGGCCAATTCTCAACTAGCTTTTGAGGTTTCTATAATAGACATTCCCTTTTCGTAGTACATTTAAAATGCTAAAAGAATGTTGGTACAGGGCTTTATATAATATTGTTTTACAAATAGGAAGAGTGATTCCTCAAAAAGTAGGGTTGGCGATGGCACTTAACAAGTACTTCTCGGCTTTTGGTATGGTGATGTAGGTTTAGTGGGTGCAAGAAATTGTTTTCATATCCAAAATAAATGTAAGAAAATCTCTTGGCAATTTTTTATGAAAATTCGTTTGTCCGGGTTGCAAGAAATAGCAAATTTTACTAACACATCAGAAAATGAGTCCAAAATGATCACGAGAAAGAAATTAAAGAAAAAAAAATTTCAAAGCAACGAGCGAAAATATTTTTTCAGAGAAAAATTTATGTATGACAATCACACAACCCGACCATATGCTAGGGGTGGGCATTGGTTCGGTTCGGTTTGAAAATTTTAAAAAATCGATTTGGGTATTTCTATTTAGTTCAATTTCAATATTAATCAATTCATTTTTTTTAACCTATAAAATACCAAATTGAAATTGAAAAAATAGAACCAAATCAAAAAAATTGGTTTGGTTCAACCCATCCCTAAATGCCATGAAATCGGTTTGGTTCAGCCAGTCCCTAAATGCCATGTGGCATTTTTAATTTAAAAATTATTTTCTTATTTTTCGGTTCGGTTTTTGAATTTGAAATTTTAAACCGAAAATTAAACCAAAATATTCAGTTTGATACCGAATAAAAAAAACGGAACCAAACCACCAAAAAACCAACCGAACCCGAGACTTTTTTGGGCCCAATTCGGATCTGCCCACCATTACCATATGCAACAATGACCTGTCGTTTAGCAAGTCTGATAAGTTGCATTATAAAACCCAATTTTTCTCTAATTTCTTCGTAGAAAATTAACTGGCCATTGATAATATCTGTCATAAGATTGGTGCCATGGTCTACCAACTTTTACCAGAAGATTCGGAAGGAATTGTTTTTAATCTCCGAAAGTGTTGCATCGAATTAAATGACTCAGCATAGCATCGTCTACGTATCGTTATTTAAAAAAAAAAAATTCAGGATTTGGTTTGTTTTGTTTGGGGAAGTAATGCGGTATCCCAATTTATGCAATTCAGTTATAAATTCAACTCTTCGGTTATACATATTTTAATTTTGTCTATATCAACTAAAACGGTGGTTTTTTATTTTGATGATATTCATTCACCTCAAAAGAGTTTTCGCGTAGATATGAACAAGACTCTTCTATTTTAGAAAATAAAAATGAAAGTTACTTAAAATTAATTCTATGGAAATAGTTGAAAGTATACTATTTCGAAGCTCTCAGAACATGATTACTAACTTGTCACAATTCGTAAATTTTATTAAAAAAGTATTATGTTAGTGTATAATAATAATAATAATAGATATATATATAAGCTTAAATTGTCGACCATTTTTTTTTTTTTTTGCAGAACCAAATTTATGCAAAGGTGGTAAAGGATCACTCGAACAAAAACCATCGACTAGTGATGATAACCTAGCGGAAACTTGATGATGATGATGATGTGAAATACAAGTTTCATTGATCAAAGATGATTAAACGTAATATAAATAGAGCAAACCCATGAATCTTATGAACTTAATTAGGGAAAGAGAATTTCATATAAGAGTAATTTTAGAAACTTCAACTATTATCTTAAAATTTGAGTGTTAACTAATGTGGACAGTTACATCAATTAAAGCTCAAATTTTGAGATAGTAATCGAGATCGTTAGTATTATTATTCACCTAAATAATGTAATTTTATTATAACTTAAAAAAATGTCAAGATTATGAAACAATCTACAAACAATTCTTTTAGTGAAAAAAACTTATGAAGTAACTGAGGCATTCATTCTGTTATAAATTTGATTTCGAAGGTTCTTTTTAAAAATCTAGGAAAGATACTCAAATGCTTTCATCTTAATTAGTTCCATCATCAACCACTCGGACAAAGTGGTTAGGGCTGTTATCCTCCAAGTTGGAGGGCAGTAGTTCGAACCCCCACAAACATAATGTGGTGGTATTTTTTTCTTTAATTATAATGTATAATTGAGTTAAAGTAGTCTTCTCCCTTATCCATCCTAGTGTGAGTGGACTAGACATCTCTCGAATATTAGTGAGGGTTAAAAATCTAGGCAGAGCCCCATAAGTATTGATGTAGTTGGTCTCAGTATTAGTGTAATTTGTAAATATCAGTTATAATCTCATGTAATATGAGTTGTAGTTTGAGCAATACTCTCATATAATAATAATAATAAAAATTAGCTCCATCATCATTATGATAACCATGCAATAAATAAGGAAAAAGAAAATGCATTGCTTGCATGATTGATAGCTAAATGTTAATAACATAAATAAGAGAAATTTGAGAGTATTTTTGTTGTACTACATTCACTTAATGTATGTATGATATGTGTCTATTTATTTTTAAAAATTATTATGTAATTAATAATTATATTTAATTCATGCACACATATCATATATACATTAAACGAGCGTAGTAAAATAAAAATACTCTAAAATCCCTCTATAAATGTTTATAGAGTGAGTAGGGATGGCAATGGGGTGGGGTGAGGTGGTGTGTTTACTTCATTTTCTACCCCATTCTCCACCCCATTAAAATTTTTTGCCTTTATTCCCTACCCCATTCCCCAAAAAATTTATGGTGTTTTTATTTCATAGAATGAGAATGAGCTGAGAATGAGAATGAGATTTCAATGTTTACTTGGCAAAAATAAATGGGAATGAGAATGTGCTGAAATGCCATTAATGTGTTTACTTGGTAAAATAAATGGGAATGGGGAATGAGAATGAGAATCAATTTACTAAAATACTCATAATATTAATAATTAATAAAAATAATTAATTTATCATTATTATTATTAAATTTTATTAACTTTATTATTTTTGTTATTATTCATTATTGTTATTAATAATAATAATAATAATAATAACAACAACAATAATGATAATATTGTTAATAATGATAAATTAATTATTTTTATTAATTATTATTTTTATCATTATTTTTATTGTTAATAATGATAATATTAATAAAAATAATTAATAATAACTAAAATAAATAAAATTTAATAATAATAATAATTATTAATGACATTTAAAATAATAAAATTAATTGTGATTTGAATTAGCGTAATTTGGAAAATATGAAAAAATTAGAGGGATACAAAATAAATATATTCCATTCTTATTCCCTCATTTTCATTCCCAACCCCCCCATGAAAATGAGATTCTCATTCTTTATTCTTAAATTATGTGGGACCCACATATTTTATTCACATTCCCAAATTACATTTTTCAATGTAACAAAGGTTTCATTCCATTTCCTTCATTTCGATTCCCCATTCTATGAAGTAAACATACCATTAGTGGGGTAGGGATGGGGAAATCATTCCCCACATGGGGATTATATGATTTCAGTAAATTAAAAATTAAAGAGTTAAAATAAAATCATTACCATATTTAAATTATTTTAAAAAATCTCTAAAAGTTTGAAACAATATCTTAAAATGCTATCAAAATTGAAAAATATTTGAAAAGAGCAGCACCTTAAAGGAGAAAAGAAAACATAACAATGTTTTAAAATTGAAAAAGAATTATATTGTAGGATTTTTTTTATTCATATTATGTTTATATTAAATAAAAATAAAAATTATTAATTGACATTATAGTTGATAAAATAAAAATTATTAAATAAGAATTGAAAACATATTTATATATAATGGGGATTGGGGGTGAGGGTGGGGGTGGGGTGGAGAGTACAAAACTAAATCTCACTCCGTTAAGAATTTTTGGATTATTTTTCCACCACTCTCCACCTCATTCCTCAAAAATTATTTAAATTTTTTTCTATTTAGGGTGGGACTCCGTAAAACCGCAAATCCGTGGAGAATTTTACCATCCCTAACCGTGAGTGACCTTACATATATGTAATACGACAACAGAAACCCCAAAAATTTGTAAGAAGCCAGCTTGTAGGCTGTAGCTTCCAAAATTATTAGCATTCAATGTGGTGGATAGCAAAGGATCCTCTTCAAAACGTGGCGTGTCTGCCTCTAATTGCAGGAACGGGGATAAACATCTTTGCAATTGCAGAAGCAACCATTTCGTTATGATAACATTTGGAAAAATAGATAAAGATCAGCATGTTCAACAAAAGGACAAGAAAAAATAAAATTAAAAAACCAAGCAAATCACAAAAGAAAACTAAAATCAAAATCAAATTTTTGAATAATTTCCATAAATAGGATGCTGCTTTTATTAATGGATGGTTAGTTGACTAGGCAGAATGAATCTAATGTTAGGCAGTAGCCACCTCTTTCATTACTATGTAAGGCTTCAATCGCCGCCCTTAATGCTGGTGTTTTGATTGATTTGAAGGTTCATTTCATTAATCCACTATTTGATTTGTATTAGCAAGGATTTTAATTAGAAGCATTTCCTCTCTCTTATGCATTGCTCAAGTACATAACTTAATATGTGTGTTTTTTTGCACATGAGAATTTTCAACAAAACTAAAACAATGTTGGATGATGATGATGATGATGATGATGATGATGATGATGATGATGATGATGATGATGATGATGATGATGATGATGATGATGATGATCATAATAATAATGATAATAATAATAATAATAATAATAATAATAATAATAATAATAATTATTATTATTATTATGTCGAAGAATTTAAAATAAAAGAGTAAAAAAAAAACACAAAATTTTCGTTTTATTTAGCTCTTAACTATTAATTTAAGTTTTTAGGTCAAACAATTTTTCTATCATAATAGCTTATAAGAAAATGAAGAAAGAAACTTATATTGTACTCAATGAACTGTATTTACAACGAAGGGAACTTCATTTGTGCTCTATAAGAAGCTATAATAGAAAGGAAATACATACACATATCTTGGGGATTCCATAATCGTGTAGGAATTTACAGAAAAGATGGAGATTGTTTCCTTGCCAATCATAGTTGTTTTCCCCACACTCAGCAACAGAATTTGTACCATAATGTTAGGCGTAGATCTAACTTTGCATCTGATTGAATTACTTCTCCAGCTCTTTCATGTGAGTGAAACTTTATAATTATAATTGTGGCACATGTAATGGACACAAGAAATTTAATTAATCACGCACTTAAAGAAATTTTGTTTGATTATAAACGGCAAGCTTGTGCTATTCAAAAGCAAAAAAGTGTTACTTTTGAAGTCATCGTTTAATTTTCACTTCACTTTCTTTCTCTGCAATAAATGTAAATAAAATCCATAAATAAATCAATCCAAAATGCAAATCCTACCGCTAAGTCCCGGTATACAAGAGTCAAAAAATCAAACGGCCTACATGATCCAGAACCAAAAATCACGAGGAAGATTTCAGATTGTGTTCAGGATTGAAAATTGACATTCAGACCCCACCACCAAATTTGGTGCGCGAGGGGAAGATTAATTGCATCATTATTTTTGCCCTTAAAATGTTGCTTAGTTTTCTCTCCTATAAATAATACTCACACTTTTCTTCTTGAACCGCATAACCCTTTGCTTTCTCTTGGCTCTTTGCCCCAATAACATTTCCTTTGTTTTCACTTGCAAGTTTTCCAAATATATCATAATATGGAGAGCTCCCAAGCCATTAAGTTCCCACAAAGCCAACCTCATCATCAACCTCTAAAATATCAAAAACGTTTCCGTGTTGCACAAATTTGCTTGAGGATTTTGGCCATAGCAACTGCATTGGCTGCCACTTGGGTGATTCTCACTAGCAAGCAACACCTTGTCATTTTTGGGATCCCATTTGATGCTCGATACAGCTACTCTCCAGCTTTCAAGTGAGATTTTTTTATTAAAAAAAAAGGGAAAAAGACCCTTTTAGTTTAAACCCCTCGTTAATTACTAATCCTCCATTTAAATTATTGCAGGTTCTTTGCTTTTGCAAACGTAGCTGCAAGTGCTTTTTCTCTTCTCTCATTGCTATATCTTCTCATTGTACCCGCAAATTATTTCTTGTTGTTCCTTCATGATCTGGTATGTGTAGATAACTTGTTTAATTTAAAGTCCACGGACGCTGTTGAGTGGCTTTCAGTCCTTTTTTTTTTTTGACTAGCCACTTGAGTTCATTCGACTCATGAGAGATAGATGTAAGGTAAAAATTATAATTTTTGTTCTCCAATGGGTGATGATGAATCATCATGCAGTTCACGATGTCCTTGTTACTGGCTGGATGTGCGGCGGCGACAGCAGTTGGATACATCGGACGGTACGGTAACGAGCACATAGGATGGATGGCAATTTGTGAACAGTTTGGCAAATTCTGTAACAAGGTGACGGCTTCAGTTATATTATCATACTTGTCCTTCCTTTGCTTGCTGGTTCTCACAATCATCTCTGCAAGCAGATCTAGGCAATTTCAAGCTTAGAATTTGATTAAGTTTTTTTTTTTTTTAATGTGTATGTGTTTGTAATGTTACCTGATAAAAAAGCAAAACTCCTTTATGCTTTCTCCCTTTTGTACTAAATACTATGTGTGAGAATAACTACAAGATGTCACAAGGCCATCTTTGTATAATTTCTTCTCCTAGTATTATAGAAAATGATATGAAGAGAACAATAAATATGGTGTTAATTTCTCTGAGCTTGTTTTTTAGATCTATATTGTAAGATTTTTTATTTATAAAATTTAAAACAACAATATATAGCACTTGTGAAGTGTCCTCACATTGTGGATTATTAGAGAAGTTTCATACGATGAGGATGTTTTATGGACCATCCAATAGAATTATGATATATGTATCTTAAATTCTCTTAAAGAAAAAAAAATTATGTGTACTTAAATCTTTCATAATGTATGATTGAAAAAACTACATATTATAAAAGTACGAGAATTCAATAAACTGAGTGTGTCCAATAAAATTATTGCATTATAAGTAACAAAATTTTATTTTTTATTAATTTTTTTAAAAAATAAAAGTGATCAAAGCCAAATTGATTTTTTGAGTGCATATGTCTCTCACATTTAAACAAGGGCTCAATCAAACAAAATTATTTAAAAAGTCATTAGTTAAACCCCCGGAGGCATGACATAATTATATTAAACGATCTATAAATAGGGTTCCTCTATGATGCTGTAATTTTTTTACAGCATCAATAATGTTTTTAATTGTGCACCATTGGATTTAATCAATGGTACACAATATTTGTAGGTAAAAATTAAAATTAAAATTAATGGTAAACGGTTAACAAACGTGTAACGGTGTAAGGGGTAGAGAAGTTTGTAAATAAATATGATCGCCCTTAGAGTTTAAAAGAATTTCACTTAAATATCATATTTTATTTAAAATTATTTTTCAATCCCCCTTTAAATTTGCAATGTGATAATCTTTTTTAAATAAATCTTCCAAAATCTATTACCATTAAGTATAAAATATAATGGTAGGTTATTTAACACAAATCAAATAAATAAGTTGCAATTGCAAAATTTATATATGATATAACACTAATAAATAACACAACTAAGTACATATAGTTAAGTAAATGTCATAATTACATCAATAAACTCATTATTGAGATTGCTTGTAACATAAAAATTACTTGATCACACATGTTTTAATAAAATTTAATATCGTATATTAAAATACTCATTATTTTATATAATATTAAGAACCATTGTATAATTGATCATGAAGTATGTATCATTTTTAACTCCCATTTAACATACTTATTTTCTTAACTTTATATTTATCTTATAGTTAATATCCTTACATGGTGGGAGTTTTAAGTTTTATAAGCTTATATATTTTCATTTTGTTTTCAAATATCACTTTGTTAATTTCATAAAAGTTAAATCGAATATATATTCCTAATGAGTTTTAGTTTATGAGTCATGAAAGATTATTTTATTGATATCCTTAGATTGTAATTATAAACTTTTATGTTATGAAGAGTCATTACTTTTGTTATGATAGTTAATAGTGACAATAAATAAAATATTATCTCCAATAATATTTACGTGGGAAAAAAAGTGAAAGAAAATTATTTATATTTTTAGATTTTTATTGACATGATAGAAAATTATCTAAGCCTTATAAAATTTAACTTTCACAAGCTTATTTTCATTTTATTTTCAAATGTCACTTTATTAATTTCATAAAAGTTAAATATAACACATATTCCTAATTAACTTTAGTTTATAAATTATGAAAGATTATTTTATTGTTATTCTTTGATAGTAATTATAAAATTTTTATGTTACGAAGAGTCATTACTTTTATTATGATAATTAATAGTGACAATAAATAAAATATCACATCAAATAATATTTAATAGACAAAATGAGGAAAAAAAATCATTGCATGTTTTTATATTTCCATTATAAAGATATGGTTTGGGATACTTTAACTTATAATTTTAACACAATATTTGAGCCACTAATATATCATAATCTAATGGTTGATATTGAAAGTTAAAGCAATATTTCATAATGTTATTTCCTCCACCATTGAAATACATTAAGTAAATAGTTTAATTTTTTGTTAAAAATTTAAATCAAAATATTTCTCACTCTATAGTTATATAGACATATATATTTTTCAATAATAATTGGTGAATAAAATATTTCTCATTTGTTGTGACTCATATAGTATTATTAATAAAACACATAAAATAGTTTATTGAAATACCTTCTATTATCATTATTATTTAGGTATTAATGGTTTGTAATTAAATTCATACAGTACAAATTATTATAAGACTTTGTGTTAAATAACCTACTTGATATTATATTTTATACTTAATGGTAATTGATTTTGGAAGATTTATTTTAAAAAAGATTATCATATTACAAATTTAAAGGAGGTCTGAAAAATAATTTTAAATCAAATATGCTATTTAAGTGAAATTGTTTCAAACTCTAAGGGTGGTCACAATGATTTTACAAAAATTCTCCACCCACTTGAACGGTTACTGTATACAATTATTTTTTTAGTACAAATATTATATACCATTAATTAAATTTAATGATTTACAATTGATATATTATTGATGCTGTAAATTTTTTAGCATCACAGAGGAACCCAAATAAATAATGAATTCAAAAGACGGACACTTGTCCCAACTGTACATTCATGAAGGGAGAGGACAATGGGTATTAATACTCTCAAACCCAATTGGCTATAAAACTGTTAGACACAAATGAGTGAAATTTTATTTGATGGTTAATTTTGGAAGAGCATAACATGTAATGCAAAAAAGAGACTAGCTAATGTACAAACAAATACATTGAGATGAAAAGGCCCCTCGTAAATATTGTCATGTATTCGTTCAATGGCATTATTCGACTTTCACTCAATAAAAATCTCAAAAATTTTAGTTTAAAATTTATCTTATATGATATATTATTTATTAAGTGATTGGTAATTTTTTATAAGATTTATATAAATCAATTATATTATTTCATAAATTAATTGATGAATATCATACATTATTTTCAATAACTTTTTAAAATAAAAAACTTATGATAAGCAGCCCCACTTTTCAAAGAAAAAGTCAAGTTAATTGAGTGTGAGCATGAGCCAGACTTGAATTTTGAGAGAACAATACACAAGTTTAAGCCATTGGAGCATGGCTTTGTGCACTTTCTTGGTCAAAGAAATTATGAATGTAGTGAGTTCAGTTACCATTAGCGTAACCACGCATCATACTATCATCAACTGATGTGAGAGACCAAAAAATAATGAAAAAAAAAATCTTTCCTATTTTTTAGGGTTTTAATTACGTCAGAATTGGCTTTACCATATTTGTTAAATGAATTGGTGGTAGTTATTTAAAAGAGTAAGAATTTAATTGAAAGTAAGTCTTATTTACTTATTTACAATTTATTTTTTATGGAAGAAATAATTATGTGAAATTTTGATAGATTATTAATTTTATGTGCATATTTCCTTTTTTTGGTATACTCGCATACTTTTGGTGAATTTGCGGAGTCAAAATCATGACACAAATTTAGAGAGACGCCGACGTAACCCAACTCAAATGGAATAGTAAGTCGCATGGATATAGGAAGTATTTGTTGACACCTTAGTATTTGAAAAATGAATAGCTTTTTATATACATAATTCAGAAACAGAAAATATTCTATATATTGAGAATAGAATCAAAATCGATTGAATTGTGCATGTATTGTTTTTATTCGAAATGAAATGAGACAGAGAGAACCGCTCATTGGAGTTTATTGGTGAAGAAAAGAAGCAGATAAATGCAATAACAAGAAAATGTTGGAAAGAGTTTAAATGAATGAGAGAGAGAGAGAGAGAGAGAGAGAGAGAGAGAGAGAGAGAGAGAGAGAGAGCGAGTTGCTCGTGGGGTTTATTGGGAATAAACAATAATTAAATAGGATACAAAAGGAAGGCTTTGAAAAGGCTAAAAGAGGGGTGCGAATAGCACCACTCTTTTAATAGTGAAGTAGTATTTTAGTCATGAATGGGCTTTGGAGGAAAATATGTCATATTGCTTTATTGGGCTTTTCTCATTTGGGCTTTATCCATAAAAGTCTTGCAAGAAAATTGAAACTGCAGCGATTCTCCATCATCTTTAATTATCTTTATATTATTGAGGTGCTTCTATTACACATAAAGTCACACTTATAATCTATATAATCTATAAATATCATTCTGATAATTTAATATCATGTCGAAATTATTAAACTGTACTATTCTGGTATTGGAAAGATGATTCTCTGTAAATCCCAATGGACATTTTAGAATAGATTTAAGAAAAGCTTTCTCAATTCACCTTTATCCAATTATTTTCGCTGTGCTTTCACATGCTATGATCTTTATGCGAAGCAAACTCTATACTATGCCTAAACAATATGAACTTTTAGTCCCCACCTCTTGAATGCATGCTTACATTTAATCTAAAGATAAAGCTAAACTTTCCCAGTACTTTTTCATCTATGCATAGGATGCGTTAGGAGTTCAAATGTTGCGCCTTCTAATCCAAACTCCCTAAAACTAAAATCACCAGGCGTCAGGTGAAAATGAGTGAGATTTAACGCTAGAATTACAAAATGGTTCTCAATCCATGTGGTAGTTCTGAAAGAAAGTCCTGATGAATTTTTATTCTCTCTGGGAAAAGATTCAAGTTATTAAACAAAAATTATAAAAGAGAGATGCACGGTGTCGAACAATTAAATAATTGAAAAAGAAGGGCCACCAAATCCTAAAGGTTCACAGGGGAAACAGCTGTTTTATTTGATTTTCCAACTGGGTTAGTGATATTGCAAGCAACAAAGGTAAGGCTACTAATATTAATCATTCTTTTCCGAATTCTTAGTTGAAAGAGAGAGAGGTTTTCCCGGAGCTGCTTATTGGCAATGCCAAGGCCCAAGTCAGTTACACAAACAAATTATTGTAGGTCCATGCCTGTTTAAGTAACAGCCAACAGAAGAGTGTGGTTATGGGAATAGCAGTGAGGAAACGCACATGCTCAGGAACAAATGCACATGGTTTAGACCCACGGTTTTCTGGACGGAAATCTCCCATAAACTACCAAACAAGTCTAAAAAAATAATGACAGTCTTAATCACTACCAACAAGGAAATAGACGATAAGGAATGTAGATTGAATAATATCATTTTAGGAGCTGAGAATATGGACAGTTCAAAATTGAAGTTGGAAAGAGCAGGCACTTAACAGATTAGAAGATCGCAGATTCCCTGCAGCTTGAGGGATGAATGATGGCAGGCAAATGCACATTGCCAAAATCTTAGCAAAAACAGGCACATCTTGCATATAAAGAAACCAATTAAACCGCAGGAGAAAAGTGACTGTCTAAAATTATTAACACATTCTAATTTAAAACTTGTGTAAAATCATTAGAGTTTATTCAAGTTAAAGCCCTGAGCGTCCACTGTCCGATGCACCATTTAATTATGGGGATAAGTCAATAAATCGCCTATAGGGCCTAACAAGAAGAGTTAAAAGTCCACAAATCATGCCATGCATATTGAACAGAAATTGCAACCTCCTACAAATGGTGCACAAATTTGCAGCAATCTTCTCACTTCTGCAACTTCAACATGACAAAGACAGTCTTCCTTGCAGAGTGTGTGGAGAAAGAAAGCCTGAACCCTTACATGGCATAAATAAATCTCAATTGCCCAATAGCTAAAATAATAAACAGACATCAACTCAAGATAATAAAGCAGTATTTTTTAATTTAGTTCTTGGTGAACACATGAGTTCAAATCTAATTAGATCAACAAACCAAGATTATGTCTTTACAGAGAAATTTTTCATTGGAAGTTTGACTAGCAGCATCTACTTCTACACAAATTAACAACAATATGAAAAAAAAAAAAAAAAAAGGGGACAATAAAGAAAGGAATGTGCAAAAAAAAAAAAAAAATTCAAGAACTAAGCCAAACACAATTATTGTAAATACAAACGGATGAATCATCCTCATACTCCTGAATGCTATCAAGTGTAAACTGCTACGGTCTGGCAAAAACACCCCAAATTTTACCACGTCCAAGACTTTCCAATAGCTTGTTAGCTCCCTCAATGTCCATCTCAACAAGTTTCCGCAAGTGTAAACAAGCACCAGCAGCAACCATTTGCTTTCTACACTTACGACAATGTACAAGAGCAGCCAAAATTGCAACAGGGTATTTCTTATCCAAATTCTGAATCAAAGGATCCAACAATTGAACTACAGTCACAATCCCTCTCTCGTCCTTCCGAAGAATCTTTCTATTACCTGCATACAACATAAGTGTCGACAATGCTTTAGCAGCCGATTCTTTCTCCTCAACAGCCTTTCCATCCAACATCTTAATCAAAGGTCCAATGCAACCACATTCACCCATTTCTTTCCTGGCCTTAGAATTAATCCCCAACATATAAACAGCTCGAGCAGCAGCAACTCTCACGCTTAAAACCCCACAATTCAACACATTAACAAGCCTAACAACAAACCCATCCGAAACTAAAACTTCAGCAATCGGAAGACAAGAGGCCAACTGACTTAGAAATTCAACAGCCACTTCAAGACTCTTAACTGCAGAAACTGAATCCCAGTAACTCTTCAAAGACCCAATCCCTCCTTCTCTAACAATTAAAAGCTTCAAACTTTCATCATCCGAAACCAAATTACACAAACACCCAAATACATTTTCTTGAGCCAATGCAGTCCCAGAAGCGACAAGGCCAAGAAGCACCATAACAGCATTCTCCTCGATGAAATTCTCTTTAATCTCACTAAACCCAGCAAGATTCCTCAAAACCCCGGCCGCAAAAGCCTGTGAACCCGGCGTTCCCGCTTGACAAATTTCTAACAAAGACGAAATCCCACCTCTAGAACCAATCGCTCTGGCGTTTTCTTTCGAAAAACTCAAAGCTTGTAAAGCAACACAAGCTCTTTCCTTCGCAAACCCACTTCCAGATTCAAGAACTCGAATCAAATGATTCAACAACAACAAGCCTTCAGCAATCAACACGTGTTTGCTGCTATCAACCATCGAAACCCTAGCAATTGAGGCAACGGTTTTTTCTTTCATTTCTAAAGAACTCGAGTCCATTAACTTAACAAGAACCGGAACCACGCCCTGAGCCACGGCAATCACCACATTCTTATCGTCCTCTTGTAAAAGCCCGAGCAACGAGTCCATCGCCGAGTTCTTAGACTCAGCACTCCCAATCTGCAACCGAGTTATCAAATTCCTCGACTCAGCCCTCACAGCCTCCCTCTTCGAACCGGACGAAACGACGCCGTCCTGAAGAACGCCACTCTTAATCAAAACGTCGCCGTCCTGAAGAACCCCACTCTTAATCAAAACGTCGCCGTCTCTCACGTGGCGGTCCAGCTTCGCCAGAACAGAGTCGATATCGCTCTGGGTTTTGAGCTTCCCTTCCGTCAAACTAACCCCTTGGCATTTCTGAGCCTCCGACACAGCTTCGATTAAGGTGTGGGAAACGGAGTGGAGGTGCTCGAGGCATAGCGTATTGGAGGCAGCGGCTGGGAAGTCGGAGAAATCTTTGAGCTGGGTTTCGAGATCGTTCAGTTTAGTTTTGACGATGATCCATTTGCCTTTGAAGTGTTTTACGAGTGGGATTTGGTCGAAGAGCGAAGATAGGTGCTGAATTGAGAGATTGATCGGGTCTGTTTCTGGTGCTTTCATGGCTGTTCTATGTTAAGTTATGCGTTTGTTCACCGGCTTCCTTCTCAAATTTTATTTTTGCTGGAAATATGAAAAGGCCAAAGAAAGAAAGAAAGAAAGAAAGTCAGAGAGATTAGGGTTTAGAGTCTACGCAGTCTAGAGAGAAAAAGACTCCGCGAGAGTGAAAGTGAAACGAAGATATAGGTGGCTCTGATGAGGTTAAGAACCAGACGCAGATCCCGGAGCGTGCATTGCACGATCCTTGGGTCACACTGATTGCTGGTTCCCGCCAGTCGCTAATTTCTTTTGACCGCCAATTAGCCAAGTAACCCAATGTCAATACAACTTGTACATAATAAATCGATATTTAAACATACCCCAAAGAATCGTTAAGGAAGCCTATAATGACTACAATAATCATAAAAGTAGGATGGCAATCGAAATAATTTTACAGGTGGAGGGCGGATTTGGTATGACAAATTGAAATATGCACTTAGATGCGGGTGGATTTGGTATTAACCTAATATTCGGTGGATACTCGATATCTACTAAATTTGTAATTTTTTAAAATATTTTTTATTTAATTTTAATCGAAAAAAATTTAAATCTAAAAAAATATAAAGATAATAATGTAATTATGCAAAGTGACAAATAACATTGTAATAGACTTCCTCCAAAGACGTTGGAGGCTTTAATATGTGCTGAATTTAATGGTATGAAAATGCATTTATACTTCAATAGAATATAATATATGTTATACATTACAAGCTTATAATTATCTATCTTTTATATTGATATATTTGTTTCTTGTAGATGCAGAATCTTCGAATAAAGTAGGAAATAACAAATTCTCTGAAGATAAAGATATTGTTAATGAGGTAAGGAACTAAGTTTTTTTTAACTTAATTCATGGATTATTATATACTTATTATAATTTTTTATGGACTATTTTTCTTTAGCTTAATGTATGAATTATTTCATTATTATTATTATTTTGGATTAATATTTGAAAAGTATTATTCTTTTGAAAATATTAATCTTAATCATTATTGTAGCCATTATGTTGGACATGTGCTAATGGTGATGAATGAAATGAAGATATTTTCTTGGAGTTTGTGTTGAATGATAATATGAAATGTAATTGTTATTTTTATATACCAGTTTGTGAATTTTTTTAATAGATTTGTGTATTTTACACTTAAATTTGAGAATTGTGTTAGATTGATGTTGAAATTTTAATTTTTCATTTACATTGGTTAAATTTAAAATTGAGTATGTTATGTGGAATTTGAGGTTATTATTGTAAATTGGTATATTAACCAATTGTGATTTTAAATGTACAAATCCGCAAAAAATCCGCCAGATACTATTTCAGATTTGGTAATCGTTAAAACCCGCAGTGGGTGGGTTTTCTTAAAAAAATTAAAACTCACTGCAGGTTGCTAGTGGATTTGGTAATAGTAAACTCGTTGCGGGCAGTGTCCATTACCATCCCTACATATAAGTTTCATAATAAAAGGAAGTGCAATTACTAACATGCTTCCCAAGAGGTCACCCGTCTTAGTACTGCTCTCGCCCAAGCACGCTTAACTGCGGAGTTCTGATGGGATCCGGCGATCGAAACCCGCTAACGCACGCAAAAGTAAAGTAGTCGGCCGCGAAAATAATTCATAAACCGGCTGAAAAGATAAAAGCAGGGGTGCAACACGAGGACTTCCCAGGGGGTCACCCATCTTAGTACTGCTCTCGCCCAAGCACGCTTAACTGCGGAGTTCTGATGGGATCCGGCGATCGAAACCTGCTAACGCACGCAAAAGTAAAGTAGTCGGCCGCGAAAATAATTCATAAACCGGCTGAAAAGATAAAAGGCGGGGTGCAATACGAGGACTTCCCAAGAGGTCACCCGTCTTAGTACTGCTCTCGCCCAAGCACGCTTAACTGCGGAGTTCTGATGGGATCCGGCGATCGAAACCCGCTAACGCACGCAAAAGTAAAGTAGTCGGCCGCAAAAATAATTCATAAACCGGCTGAAAAGATAAAAGGAGGGGTGCAACACGAGGACTTCCCAAGAGGTCACCCGTCTTAGTACTGCTCTCGCCCAAGCACGCTTAACTGCGGAGTTCTGATGGGATCCGGCGATCGAAACCCGCTAACGCACGCAAAAGTAAAGTAGTCGGCCGCGAAAATAATTCATAAACTGGCTGAAAAGATAAAAGGAGGGGTGCAATACGAGGACTTCCCAAGAGGTCACCCGTCTTAGTACTGCTCTCGCCCAAGCACGCTTAACTGCGGAGTTCTGATGGGATCCGGCGATCGAAACCAGCTAACGCACGCAAAAGTAAAGTAGTCGGCTGCGAAAATAATTCATAAACCGGCTGAAAAGATAAAAGGAGGGGTGCAACATGAGGACTTCCCAGGAGGTCACCCATCTTAGTACTGCTCTCGCCCAAGCACGGTTAACTGCGGAGTTCTGATGGGATCCGGCAATCGAAACCCGCTAACGCACGCAAAAGTAAAGTAGTCGGCCGCGAAAATAATTCATAAACTGGCTGAAAAGATAAAAGGAGGGGTGCAACACGAGGACTTCCCAAGAGGTCACCCATCTTAGTACTGCTATCGCCCAAGCACGCTTAACTGCGGAGTTCTGATGGGATCCGGCGATCGAAACCCGCTAACGCACGTAAAAGTAAAGTAGTCGGCCGCGAAAATAATTCATAAACCGGCTGAAAAGATAAAAGGAGGGGTGCAACACGAGGACTTCCCAAGAGGTCACCCATCTTAGTACTGCAATCGCCCAAGCACGCTTAACTGCGGAATTCTGATGGGATCTTGCGATCGAAACCCGCTAACGCATGCAAAAGTAAAGTAGCCGGCCGCGAAAATAATTCATAAACCGGCTGAAAAGATAAAAGGAGGGGTGCAACACGAGGACTTCCCAAGAGGTCACCCGTCTTAGTACTGCTCTCGCCCAAGCACGCTTAACTGCGGAGTTCTAATGGGATCCGGCGATCGAAACCCGCTAACGCACGCAAAAGTAAAGTAGTTGGCAGCGAAAATAATTCATAAACTGGCTGAAAAGATAAAAGGAGGGGTGCAATACGAGGACTTCCCAAGAGGTCACCCGTCTTAGTACTGCTCTCGCCCAAGCACACTTAACTGCGGAGTTCTGATGGGATCCGGCGATCGAAACCAGCTAACGCACGCAAAAGTAAAGTAGTCGGCTGCGAAAATAATTCATAAACCGGCTGAAAAGATAAAAGGAGGGGTGCAACATGAGGACTTCCCAGGAGGTCACCCATCTTAGTACTGCTATCGCCCAAGCACGGTTAACTGCGGAGTTCTGATGGGATCCGGCAATCGAAACCCGCTAACGCACGCAAAAGTAAAGTAGTCGGCCGCGAAAATAATTCATAAACTGGCTGAAAAGATAAAAGGAGGGGTGCAACACGAGGACTTCCCAAGAGGTCACCCATCTTAGTACTGCTATCGCCCAAGCACGCTTAACTGCGGAGTTCTGATGGGATCTTGCGATCGAAACCCGCTAACGCACGCAAAAGTAAAGTAGTCGGCCGCGAAAATAATTCATAAACCGGCTGAAAAGATAAAAGGAGGGGTGCAACACGAGGACTTCCCAAGAGGTCACCCGTCTTAGTACTGCTCTCGCCCAAGCACGCTTAACTGCGGAGTTCTGATGGGATCCGGCGATCGAAACCCGCTAACGCACGTAAAAGTAAAGTAGTCGGCCGCGAAAATAATTCATAAACCGGCTGAAAAGATAAAAGGAGGGGTGCAACACGAGGACTTCCCAAGAGGTCACCCATCTTAGTACTGCAATCGCCCAAGCACGCTTAACTGTGGAGTTCTGATGGGATCCGGCGATCGATACCCGCTAACGCACGGAAAAGTAAAGTAGTCGGCCGCGAAATAATTCATAAACAGGCTGAAAAGATAAAAGGAGGGGTGCAACACGAGGACTTCCCAAGAGGTCACCCATCTTAGTACTGCTCTAGCCCAAGCACGCTTAGCTGCGGAGTTCTGATGGGATCCGGCGATCGAAACCCGCAAACGCACGCAAAAGTAAAGTAGTCGGCCGCGAAAATAATTCATAAACCGGCTGAAAAGATAAAAGGAGGGGTGCAACACGAGGACTTCCCAAGAGGTCACCCGACTTAGTACTGCTCTCGCCCAAGCACGCTTTACTGCGGAGTTCTGATGGGATCCGGCGATCGATAACCGCTAACGCACGCAAAAGTAAAGTAGTCGGCCGCGAAAATAATTCATAACCCGGCTGAAAAGATAAAAGGAGGGGTGCAACACGAGGACTTCCCAAGAGGTCACCCATCTTAGTACTGCTCTAGCCCAAGCACGCTTAGCTGCGGAGTTCTGATGGGATCTGGCGATCGAAACCCGCAAACGCACGCAAAAGTAAAGTAGTCGGCCGCGAAAATAATTCATAAACCGGCTGAAAAGATAAAATGAGGGGTGCAACACGAGGACTTCCCAAGAGGTCACCCATCTTAGTACTGCTGTAGCCCAAGCACGCTTAGCTGCTGAGTTCTGATGGGATCCGGCGATCGAAACCCGCAAACGCACGCAAAAGTAAAGTAGTCGGCCGCGAAAATAATTCATAAACCGGCTGAAAAGATAAAAGGAGGGGTGCAATACGAGGACTTCCCAAGAGGTCACCCATCTTAGTACTGCTGTCGCCCAAGCACGCTAAACTGTAGAGTTCTGATGGGATCCGGTGCATTAGTGCTGGTATGGTCGCACCCATCATCATGTGCACAACAAATCTACTTAAACCGTGCCCCCCTCGCCTGCCCCGACTCGGCCGCTGCACAATTCAATCCCTCCCCGGCCATTTCCCCGCTCCCCGGCGGGTCCGATCTGCCCCGGAGACCCCGCGCCGGCGATCGAAACCCGCTAACGCACGCAAAAGTAAAGTAGTCGGCCGCGAAAATAATTCATAAACCGCCTGAAAAGATAAAAGAAGGGGTGCCACACGAGGACTTCCCAAGAGGTCACCCGTCTTAGTAGTGGTCTCGCCCAAGCACGCTTAACTGCGGAGTTCTGATGGGATCCGGCGATCGATACCCGCTAACGCACGCAAAAGTAAAGTAGTCGGCCGCGAAAATAATTCATAAACCGGCTGAAAAGATAAAAGGAGGGGTGCAACACGAGGACTTCCCAAGAGGTCACCCATCTTAGTACTGCTCTAGCCCAAGCACGCTTAGCTGCGGAGTTCTGATGGGATCCGGCGATCGAAACCCGCAAACGCACGCAAAAGTAAAGTAGTCGGCCGCGAAAATAATTCATAAACCGGCTGAAAAGATAAAATGAGGGGTGCAACACGAGGACTTCCCAAGAGGTCACCCATCTTAGTACTGCTCTAACCCAAGCACGCTTAGCTGCGGAGTTCTGATGGGATCCGGCGATCGAAACCCGCAAACGCACGCAAAAGTAAAGTAGTCGGCCGCGAAAATAATTCATAAACCGGCTGAAAAGATAAAAGGAGGGGTGCAACACGAGGACTTCCCAAGAGGTCACCCATCTTAGTACTGCTCTCGCCCAAGCACGCTAAACTGTAGAGTTCTGATGGGATCCGGTGCATTAGTGCTGGTATGGTCGCACCCATCATCATGTGCACAGCAAATCTACTTAAGCGGTGCCCCCCTCGCCTGCCCCGACTCGGCCGCTGCACAATTCAATCCCTCCCCGGCCATTTCCCCGCTCCCCGGCGGGTCCGATCTGCCCCGGAGACCCCGCGCCGGCGATCGAAACCCGCTAACGCACGCAAAAGTAAAGTAGTCGGCCGCGAAAATAATTCATAAACCGCCTGAAAAGATAAAAGAAGGGGTGCCACACGAGGACTTCCCAAGAGGTCACCCGTCTTAGTAGTGGTCTCGCCCAAGCACGCTTAACTGCGGAGTTCTGATGGGATCAGGCGATCGATACCCGCTAACGCACGCAAAAGTAGAGTAGTCGGCCGCGAAAATAATTCATAAACCGGCTGAAAAGATAAAAGGAGGGGTGCAACACGAGGACTTCCTAAGAGGTCACCCATCTTAGTACTGCTCTAGCCCAAGCACGCTTAGCTGCGGAGTTCTGATGGGATCCGGCGATCGAAACCCGCAAACGCACGCAAAAGTAAAGAAGTCGGCCGCGAAAATAATTCATAAACTGGCTGAAAAGATAAAAGGAGGGGTGCAATACGAGGACTTCCCAAGAGGTCACCCGTCTTAGTACTGCTCTCGCCCAAGCACGCTTAACTGCGGAGTTCTGATGGGATCCGGCGATCGAAACCAGCTAACGCACGCAAAAGTAAAGTAGTCGGCTGCGAAAATAATTCATAAACCGGCTGAAAAGATAAAAGGAGGGGTGCAACATGAGGACTTCCCAGGAGGTCACCCATCTTAGTACTGCTATCGCCCAAGCACGGTTAACTGCGGAGTTCTGATGGGATCCGGCAATCGAAACCCGCTAACGCACGCAAAAGTAAAGTAGTCGGCCGCGAAAATAATTCATAAACTGGCTGAAAAGATAAAAGGAGGGGTGCAACACGAGGACTTCCCAAGAGGTCACCCATCTTAGTACTGCTATCGCCCAAGCACGCTTAACTGCGGAGTTCTGATGGGATCTTGCGATCGAAACCCGCTAACGCACGCAAAAGTAAAGTAGTCGGCCGCGAAAATAATTCATAAACCGGCTGAAAAGATAAAAGGAGGGGTGCAACACGAGGACTTCCCAAGAGGTCACCCGTCTTAGTACTGCTCTCGCCCAAGCACGCTTAACTGCGGAGTTCTGATGGGATCCGGCGATCGAAACCCGCTAACGCACGCAAAAGTAAAGTAGTCGGCCGCGAAAATAATTCATAAACCGGCTGAAAAGATAAAAGGAGGGGTGCAACACGAGGACTTCCCAAGAGGTCACCCGTCTTAGTACTGCTCTCGCCCAAGCACGCTTAACTGCGGAGTTCTGATGGGATCCGGCGATCGAAACCCGCTAACGCACGCAAAAGTAAAGTAGTCGGCCGCGAAAATAATTCATAAACCGGCTGAAAAGATAAAAGGAGGGGTGCAACACGAGGACTTCCCAAGAGGTCACCCGTCTTAGTACTGCTCTCGCCCAAGCACGCTTAACTGCGGAGTTCTGATGGGATCCGGCGATCGAAACCCGCTAACGCACGTAAAAGTAAAGTAGTCGGCCGCGAAAATAATTCATAAACCGGCTGAAAAGATAAAAGGAGGGGTGCAACACGAGGACTTCCCAAGAGGTCACCCATCTTAGTACTGCAATCGCCCAAGCACGCTTAACTGTGGAGTTCTGATGGGATCCGGCGATCGATACCCGCTAACGCACGCAAAAGTAAAGTAGTCGGCCGCGAAAATAATTCATAAACAGGCTGAAAAGATAAAAGGAGGGGTGCAACACGAGGACTTCCCAAGAGGTCACCCATCTTAGTACTGCTCTAGCCCAAGCACGCTTAGCTGCGGAGTTCTGATGGGATCCGGCGATCGAAACCCGCAAACGCACGCAAAAGTAAAGTAGTCGGCCGCGAAAATAATTCATAAACCGGCTGAAAAGATAAAAGGAGGGGTGCAACACGAGGACTTCCCAAGAGGTCACCCGTCTTAGTACTGCTCTCGCCCAAGCACGCTTAACTGCGGAGTTCTGATGGGATCCGGCGATCGAAACCCGCTAACGCACGCAAAAGTAAAGTAGTCGGCCGCATCAATAATTCCTAAATCGGCTGAAAAGATAAAAGGAGGGGTGCAACACGAGGACTTCCCAAGAGGTCACCCATCTTAGTACTGCTCTCGCCCAAGCACGCTAAACTGTAGAGTTCTGATGGGATCCGGTGCATTAGTGCTGGTATGGTCGCACCCATCATCATGTGCACAACAAATCTACTTAAGCCGTGCCCCCCTCGCCTGCCCCGACTCGGCCGCTGCACAATTCAATCCCTCCCCGGCCATTTCCCCGCTCCCCGGCGGGTCCGATCTGCCCCGGAGACCCCGCGCCGGCGATCGAAACCCGCTAACGCACGCAAAAGTAAATTAGTCGGCCGCGAAAATAATTCATAAACCGCCTGAAAAGATAAAAGAAGGGGTGCCACACGAGGACTTCCCAAGAGGTCACCCGTCTTAGTACTGGTCTCGCCCAAGCACGCTTAACTGCGGAGTTCTGATGGGATCCGGCGATCGATACCCGCTAACGCACGCAAAAGTAAAGTAGTCGGCCGCGAAAATAATTCATAAACCGGCTGAAAAGATAAAAGGAGGGGTGCAACACGAGGACTTCCCAAGAGGTCACCCATCTTAGTACTGCTCTAGCCCAAGCACGCTTAGCTGCGGAGTTCTGATGGGATCCGGCGATCGAAACCCGCAAACGCACGCAAAAGTAAAGTAGTCGGCCGCGAAAATAATTCATAAACCGGCTGAAAAGATAAAATGTGGGGTGCAACACGAGGACTTCCCAAAAGGTCACCCATCTTAGTACTGCTCTAGCCCAAGCACGCTTAGCTGCGGAGTTCTGATGGGATCCGGCGATCGAAACCCGCAAACGCACGCAAAAGTAAAGTAGTCGGCCGCGAAAATAATTCATAAACCGGCTGAAAAGATAAAAGGAGGGGTGCAACACGAGGACTTCCCAAGAGGTCACCCATCTTAGTACTGCTCTCGCCCAAGCACGCTAAACTGTAGAGTTCTGATGGGATCCGGTGCATTAGTGCTGGTACGGTCGCACCCATCATCATGTGCACAGCAAATCTACTTAAGCCGTGCCCCCCTCGCCTGCCCCGACTCGGCCGCTGCACAATTCAATCCCTCCCCGGCCATTTCTCCCCGCTCCCCGGCGGGTCCGATCTGCCCCGGAGACCCCGCGCCGGCGATCGAAACCCGCTAACGCACGCAAAAGTAAAGTAGTCGGCCGCGAAAATAATTCATAAACCGCCTGAAAAGATAAAAGAAGGGGTGCCACACGAGGACTTCCCAAGAGGTCACCCGTATTAGTACTGCTCTCGCCCAAGCACGCTTAACTGCGGAGTTCTGATGGGATCCGGCGATCGATACCCGCTAACGCACGCAAAAGTAAAGTAGTCGGCCGCGAAAATAATTCATAAACCGGCTGAAAAGATAAAAGGAGGGGTGCAACACGAGGACTTCCTAAGAGGTCACCCATCTTAGTACTGCTCTAGCCCAAGCACGCTTAGCTGCGGAGTTCTGATGGGATCCGGCGATCGAAACCCGCAAACGCACGCAAAAGTAAAGAAGTCGGCCGCGAAAATAATTCATAAACCGGCTGAAAAGATAAAAGGAGGGGTGCAACACGAGGACTTCCCAAGAGGTCACCCGACTTATTACTGCTCTCGCCCAAGCACGCTTTACTGCGGAGTTCTGATGGGATCCGGTGCATTAGTGCTGGTATGGTCGCGCCCATCAGCATGTGCACTGCAAATCTACTTAACCCGTGCCCCCCTCGCTTGCCCCGACTCGGCCGCTGCACAATTCAATCCCTCCCCGGCCCTTTGCCCGCGCCTCGGCGGGTCCGATCTGCCCCGGAGACCCCGCGCCGGCGATCGAAACCCGCTAACGCACGCAAAAGTAAAGTAGTCGGCTGCGAAAATAATTCATAAACCGGCTGAAAAGATAAAAGGAGGGGTGCAACACGAGGACTTCCCAAGAGGTCACCCATTTTAGTACTGCTCTCGCCCAAGCACGCTTAACTGCGGTGTTCTGATGGGATCCGGTGCAGTAGTGCTGGTATGGTCGCACCAATCAGCATGTGCACTGCAAATTTACTTAAC
This sequence comes from Citrus trifoliata, assembly GCA_018350135.1. Lineage (NCBI taxonomy): Eukaryota > Viridiplantae > Streptophyta > Magnoliopsida > Sapindales > Rutaceae > Citrus > Citrus trifoliata. The sequence goes on along the minus strand of VKKW01000335.1, from coordinate 97,510 downwards.
CCGTGCCCCCCTCGCCTGCCCCGACTCGGCCGCTGCACAATTCAATCCCTCCCCGGCCCTTTCCACGCTCCCTGGCGGGTCCGATCTGCCACGGAGACCCCGCGCCGGCGATCGAAACCCGCTAACGCACGCAAAAATAAAGTAGTCGGCCGCGAAAATAATTCATAAACTGGCTGAAAAGATAAAAGGAGGGGTGCAACACGAGGACTTCCCAAGAGGTCACCCATCTTAGTACTGCTATCGCCCAAGCACGCTTAACTGCGGAGTTCTGATGGGATCTTGCGATCGAAACCCGCTAACGCACGCAAAAGTAAAGTAGTCGGCCGCGAAAATAATTCATAAACCGGCTGAAAAGATAAAAGGAGGGGTGCAACACGAGGACTTCCCAAGAGGTCACCCGTCTTAGTACTGCTCTCGCCCAAGCACGCTTAACTGCGGAGTTCTGATGGGATCCGGCGATCGAAACCCGCTAACGCACGCAAAAGTAAAGTAGTCGGCCGCGAAAATAATTCATAAACCGGCTGAAAAGATAAAAGGAGGGGTGCAACACGAGGACTTCCCAAGAGGTCACCCGTCTTAGTACTGCTCTCGCCCAAGCACGCTTAACTGCGGAGTTCTGATGGGATCCGGCGATCGAAACCCGCTAACGCACGCAAAAGTAAAGTAGTCGGCCGCGAAAATAATTCATAAACCGGCTGAAAAGATAAAAGGAGGGGTGCAACACGAGGACTTCCCAAGAGGTCACCCGTCTTAGTACTGCTCTCGCCCAAGCACGCTTAACTGCGGAGTTCTGATGGGATCCGGCGATCGAAACCCGCTAACGCACGTAAAAGTAAGTAGTCGGCCGCGAAAATAATTCATAAACCGGCTGAAAAGATAAAAGGAGGGGTGCAACACGAGGACTTCCCAAGAGGTCACCCATCTTAGTACTGCAATCGCCCAAGCACGCTTAACTGTGGAGTTCTGATGGGATCCGGCGATCGATACCCGCTAACGCACGCAAAAGTAAAGTAGTCGGCCGCGAAAATAATTCATAAACAGGCTGAAAAGATAAAAGGAGGGGTGCAACACGAGGACTTCCCAAGAGGTCACCCATCTTAGTACTGCTCTAGCCCAAGCACGCTTAGCTGCGGAGTTCTGATGGGATCCGGCGATCGAAACCCGCAAACGCACGCAAAAGTAAAGTAGTCGGCCGCGAAAATAATTCATAAACCGGCTGAAAAGATAAAAGGAGGGGTGCAACACGAGGACTTCCCAAGAGGTCACCCGTCTTAGTACTGCTCTCGCCCAAGCACGCTTAACTGCGGAGTTCTGATGGGATCCGGCGATCGAAACCCGCTAACGCACGCAAAAGTAAAGTAGTCGGCCGCATCAATAATTCCTAAATCGGCTGAAAAGATAAAAGGAGGGGTGCAACACGAGGACTTCCCAAGAGGTCACCCATCTTAGTACTGCTCTCGCCCAAGCACGCTAAACTGTAGAGTTCTGATGGGATCCGGTGCATTAGTGCTGGTATGGTCGCACCCATCATCATGTGCACAACAAATCTACTTAAGCCGTGCCCCCCTCGCCTGCCCCGACTCGGCCGCTGCACAATTCAATCCCTCCCCGGCCATTTCCCCGCTCCCCGGCGGGTCCGATCTGCCCCGGAGACCCCGCGCCGGCGATCGAAACCCGCTAACGCACGCAAAAGTAAATTAGTCGGCCGCGAAAATAATTCATAAACCGCCTGAAAAGATAAAAGAAGGGGTGCCACACGAGGACTTCCCAAGAGGTCACCCGTCTTAGTACTGTCTCGCCCAAGCACGCTTAACTGCGGAGTTCTGATGGGATCCGTATAGTGCTGTATGGTCGCACCCATCAGCATGTGCACGCAAATTACTTACCCGTGCCCCCTCGGCCCGACTCGGCCGTGCACAATCAATCCTCCCGGCTTCCCCCTCCGGCGGGTCGATCTGCCCCGGGACCCGCGGAATGTCGAACCCGCTAACGCACGCAAAGTAAAGTAGTCGGCCGCGAATAATCATAAACCGTGCGAGATAAAATGAGGGCGTGCAACACGAGGACCCCAAAGCACAAAATTGACGCTCCGCCCAGAGCAGAAAGCGGCTTCTGAAAGGGAAGGTGTTAGTGTGGGGTGCACCATCGAGGCACTGCAAACTATTAACCGGCCCCCTCGCCTGCCCCGACTCGCGCTGCCACAATCAACCTCCCGGCCCTTCCCGATCCCCGGCGGTCGATCTGCCGGAGACCCGCGCCGGCGATCGAAACCCGCTAACGCACGCAAAAGTAAAGTAGTCGGCCGCGAAAATAATTCATAAACCGGCTGAAAAGATAAAAGGAGGGGTGCAACACGAGGACTTCCCAAGAGGTCACCCATCTTAGTACTGCTCTCGCCCAAGCACGCTAAACTGTAGAGTTCTGATGGGATCCGGTGCATTAGTGCTGGTGTGGTCGCACCCATCATCATGTGCACTGCAAATCTACTTAACCCGTGCCCCCCTCGCCTGCCCCGACTCGGCCGCTGCACAATTCAATCCCTCCCCGGCCATTTCCCCGCTCCCCGGCGGGTCCGATCTGCCCCGGAGACCCCGCGCCGGCGATCGAAACCCGCTAACGCACGCAAAAGTAAAGTAGTCGGCCGCGAAAATAATTCATAAACCGCCTGAAAAGATAAAAGAAGGGGTGCCACACGAGGACTTCCCAAGAGGTCACCCGTATTAGTACTGCTCTCGCCCAAGCACGCTTAACTGCGGAGTTCTGATGGGATCCGGCGATCGATACCCGCTAACGCACGCAAAAGTAAAGTAGTCGGCCGCGAAAATAATTCATAAACCGGCTGAAAAGATAAAAGGAGGGGTGCAACACGAGATTCAATCCCTCCCGGCCCTTTCCCCGCTCCCGGCGGGTCCGATCTGCCCCGGAGACCCCGCGCCGGCGATCGAAACCCGCTAACGCACGCAAAAGTAAAAGTAGTCGGCCGCGAAAATAATTCATAAACCGGCTGAAAAGATAAAGGAGGGGTGCAACACGAGGACTTCCCAAGAGGTCACCCATCTTAGTACTGCTCTCGCCCAAGCACGCTTAACTGCGGAGTTCTGATGGGATCCGGTGCATTAGTGCTGGTATGGTCGCACCCATCAGCATGTGCACTGCAAATCTACTTAACCCGTGCCCCCCTCGCCTGCCCCGACTCGGCCGCTGCACAATTCAATCCCTCCCCGGCCCTTTCCCCGCTCCCCGGCGGGTCCGATCTGCCCCGGAGACCCCGCGCCGGCGATCGAAACCCGCTAACGCACGCAAAAGTAAAGTAGTCGGCCGCGAAAATAATTCATAAACCGGCTGAAAAGATAAAAGGAGGGGTGCAACACGAGGACTTCCCAAGAGGTCACCCATCTTAGTACTGCTCTCGCCCAAGCACGCTTAACTGCGGAGTTCTGATGGGATCCGGTGCATTAGTGCTGGTATGGTCGCACCCATCAGCATGTGCACTGCAAATCTACTTAACCCGTGCCCCCCTCGCCTGCCCCGACTCGGCCGCTGCACAATTCAATCCCTCCCCGGCCCTTTCCCCGCTCCCCGGCGGGTCCGATCTGCCCCGGAGACCCCGCGCCGGCGATCGAAACCCGCTAACGCACGCAAAAGTAAAGTAGTCGGCCGCGAAAATAATTCATAAACCGGCTGAAAAGATAAAAGGAGGGGTGCAACACGAGGACTTCCCAAGAGGTCACCCATCTTAGTACTGCTCTCGCCCAAGCACGCTTAACTGCGGAGTTCTGATGGGATCCGGTGCATTAGTGCTGGTATGGTCGCACCCATCAGCATGTGCACTGCAAATCTACTTAACCCGTGCCCCCCTCGCCTGCCCCGACTCGGCCGCTGCACAATTCAATCCCTCCCCGGCCCTTTCCCCGCTCCCCGGCGGGTCCGATCTGCCCCGGAGACCCCGCGCCGGCGATCGAAACCCGCTAACGCACGCAAAAGTAAAGTAGTCGGCCGCGAAAATAATTCATAAACCGGCTGAAAAGATAAAAGGAGGGGTGCAACACGAGGACTTCCCAAGAGGTCACCCATCTTAGTACTGCTCTCGCCCAAGCACGCTTAACTGCGGAGTTCTGATGGGATCCGGTGCATTAGTGCTGGTATGGTCGCACCCATCAGCATGTGCACTGCAAATCTACTTAACCCGTGCCCCCCTCGCCTGCCCCGACTCGGCCGCTGCACAATTCAATCCCTCCCCGGCCCTTTCCCCGCTCCCCGGCGGGTCCGATCTGCCCCGGAGACCCCGCGCCGGCGATCGAAACCCGCTAACGCACGCAAAAGTAAAGTAGTCGGCCGCGAAAATAATTCATAAACCGGCTGAAAAGATAAAAGGAGGGTGATGCAACACGAGGACTTCCCAAGAGGTCACCCATCTTAGTACTGCTCTCGCCCAAGCACGCTTAACTGCGGAGTTCTGATGGGATCCGGTGCATTAGTGCTGGTATGGTCGCACCCATCAGCATGTGCACTGCAAATCTCCTTAACCCGTGCCCCCCTCGCCTGCCCCGACTCGGCCGCGCACAATTCAATCCCTCCCCGGCCCTTTTCCCGCTCCCCGGCGGGTCGATCTGCCCCGGAGACCCCGCGCCGGCGATCGAAACCCGCTAACGCACGCAAAAGTAAAAGTAGTCGGCCGCGAAAATAATTCATAAACCGGCTGAAAAAGATAAAGGAGGGGTGCAACACGAGACTTCCCAAGAGGTCACCATCTTAGTACTGCTCTCGCCCAAGCACGCTTAACTGCGGAGTTCTGATGGGATCCGGTGCATTAGTGCTGGTATGGTCGCACCCATCAGCATGTGCACTGCAAATCTACTTAACCCGTGCCCCCCTCGCCTGCCCCGACTCGGCCGCTGCACAATTCAATCCCTCCCCGGCCCTTTCCCCGCTCCCCGGCGGGTCCGATCTGCCCCGGAGACCCCGCGCCGGCGATCGAAACCCGCTAACGCACGCAAAAGTAAAAGTAGTCGGCCGCGAAAATAATTCATAAACCGGCTGAAAAGATAAAAGGAGGGGTGCAACACGAGGACTTCCCAAGAGGTCACCCATCTTAGTACTGCTCTCGCCCAAGCACGCTTAACTGCGGAGTTCTGATGGGATCCGGTGCATTAGTGCTGGTATGGTCGCACCCATCAGCATGTGCACTGCAAATCTACTTAACCCGTGCCCCCCTCGCCTGCCCCGACTCGGCGGCCGCACAATTCAATCCCACCCCGGCCCTTTTCCCGCTCCCCGGTGGGTCCGATCTGCCCCGAAGAGCCCGCGCCGGCGATCGAAACCCGCTAACGCACGCAAAAGTAAAGTAGTCGGCCGCGAAAATAATTCATAAACGGGCAGAAAAGATAAAAGGAGGGGTTTGCAACACGAGGGACTTCCCAAGAGGTCACCCGTCTTAGTACTGCTCTCGACCAAGCACGCTTAACTGCGGAGTTCTGATGGGATCCGGCGATCGAAACCCACTAACGCACGCAAAGTAAATTAGTCTGCCGCGAAAATAATTCATAAACCGGCTGAAAAGATAAAATGAGGGGTGCAGCACGAGGATTCCCAAGAGGTCACCCATCTTAGTACTGCTCTCGCCCAAGCCACGCTTAACTGCGGAGTTCTGATGGGATCCGGTGCATCAGTGCTGGTATGGTCGCACTGCAAATCTACTTAACCCGTGCCCCCCTCGCCTGCCCCGACTGGGCCGCTGCACAATTCAATCCCTCCCCGGCCCTTTCCCCGCTCCCCGGCGGGTCCGATCTGCCCCGGAGACCCCGCGCCGGCGATCGAAACCCGCTAACGCACGCAAAAGTAAAGTAGTCGGCCGCGAAAATAATTCATAAACCGGCTGAAAAGATAAAAGGAGGGGTGCAACACGAGGACTTCCCAAGAGGTCACCCATCTTAGTACTGCTCTCGCCCAAGCACGCTTAACTGCGGAGTTCTGATGGGATCCGGTGCATTAGTGCTGGTATGGTCGCACCCATCAGCATGTGCACTGCAAATCTACTTAACCCGTGCCCCCCTCGCCTGCCCCGACTCGGCCGCTGCACAATTCAATCCCTCCCCGGCCCTTTCCCCGCTCCCCGGCGGGTCCGATCTGCCCCGGAGACCCCGCGCCGGCGATCGAAACCCGCTAACGCACGCAAAAGTAAAGTAGTCGGCCGCGAAAATAATTCATAAACCGGCTGAAAAGATAAAAGGAGGGGTGCAACACGAGGACTTCCCAAGAGGTCACCCATCTTAGTACTGCTCTCGCCCAAGCACGCTTAACTGCGGAGTTCTGATGGGATCCGGTGCATTAGTGCTGGTATGGTCGCACCCATCAGCATGTGCACTGCAAATCTACTTAACCCGTGCCCCCCTCGCCTGCCCCGACTCGGCCGCTGCACAATTCAATCCCTCCCCGGCCCTTTCCCCGCTCCCCGGCGGGTCCGATCTGCCCCGGAGACCCCGCGCCGGCGATCGAAACCCGCTAACGCACGCAAAAGTAAAAGTAGTCGGCCGCGAAAATAATTCATAAACCGGCTGAAAAGATAAAAGGAGGGGTGCAACACGAGGACTTCCCAAGAGGTCACCCATCTTAGTACTGCTCTCGCCCAAGCACGCTTAACTGCGGAGTTCTGATGGGATCCGGTGCATTAGTGCTGGTATGGTCGCACCCATCAGCATGTGCACTGCAAATCTACTTAACCCGTGCCCCCCTCGCCTGCCCCGCCGCACAATTCAATCCCACCCCGGCCCTTCTCCCCGCTCCCCGGTGAGTCTGAGGTGCCCAGGAGATCCCGCGCCGGCGATCGAAACCCGCTAACGCACGCAAAAGTAAAGTAGTCGGCCGCGAAAATAATTCATAAACGGGCAGAAAAGATAAAAGGAGGGGTTGCAACACGAGCACTTCCCAGAGGTCACCGTCTTAGTACTGCTCTCGCCCAAGCACGCTTAACTGCGGAGTTCTGATGGGATCCGGCGATCGAAACCCGCTAATGCACGCAAAAGTAAAGTAGTCGGCCGCAAAAATAATTCATAAACCGGCTGCTGAAAGATAAAAGGAGGGGGGCAACACGAGGACTTCCCAAGAGGTCACCCATCTTAGTACTGCTCTCGCCCAAGCACATTAACTGCGGAGTTCTGATGGGATCCGGTGCATTAGTGCTGGTATGGTCGCACCCATCAGCATGTGCACTTGCAAATCTACTTAACCCGTGCCCCCCTCGCCTGCCCCGACTCGGCCGCTGCACAATTCAATCCCTCCCCGGCCCTTTCCCCGCTCCCCGGCGGGTCCGATCTGCCCCGGAGACCCCGCGCCGGCGATCGAAACCCGCTAACGCACGCAAAAGTAAAGTAGTCGGCCGCGAAAATAATTCATAAACCGGCTGAAAAGATAAAAGGAGGGGTGCAACACGAGGACTTCCCAAGAGGTCACCCATCTTAGTACTGCTCTCGCCCAAGCACGCTTAACTGCGGAGTTCTGATGGGATCCGGTGCATTAGTGCTGGTATGGTCGCACCCATCAGCATGTGCACTGCAAATCTACTTAACCCGTGCCCCCCTCGCCTGCCCCGACTCGGCCGCTGCACAATTCAATCCCTCCCCGGCCCTTTCCCCGCTCCCCGGCGGGTCCGATCTGCCCCGGAGACCCCGCGCCGGCGATCGAAACCCGCTAACGCACGCAAAAGTAAAAGTAGTCGGCCGCGAAAATAATTCATAAACGGGCAGAAAAGATAAAGGAGGGGTGCAACACGAGGACTTCCCAAGAGGTCACCCGTCTTAGTACTGCTCTCGCCCAGCACGCTTAACTGCGGAGTTCTGAGGGATCCGGCGATCGAAACCCACTAACGCACGCAAAAGTAAAGTAGTCTGCCGCGAAAATAATTCATAAACCGGCTGAAAAGATAAAATGAGGGGTGCAACACGAGGACTTCCCAAGAGGTCAACCATCTTAGTACTGCTCTCGCCCAAGCACGCTTAACTGCGGAGTTCTGATGGGACCCGGTGCATTAGTGCTGGTATGGTCGCACCCATCATCATGAGCACTGCAAATCTACTTAATCCGTGCCCCCCTCGCCTGCCCCGACTCGGCCGCTGCACAATTCAATCCCTCCCCGGCCCTTTCCCCGCTCCCCGGCGGGTCCGATCTGCGCCGGAGAACCCGCGCCGGCGATCGCAACCCGCTAACGCACGCAAAGGTAAAGTAGTCGGCCGCGAAAATAATTCATAAACCGGGACTGAAAGATAAAGGAGGGGTGAACACGAGGACTTCCCAATAGTCACCCATCTTAGTATGCTCTCGCCCAAGCACGCTTAACCACGGATTTCTGATGGGATCCGGTGCATTAATGCTGGTATGGTGCACCCATCAGCATGTGCACTGCAAATCTACTTAACCTATACCCCCCTCGCCTGCCCCGACTCGGCCGCTGCACAATTCAATCCCTCCCCGGCCCTTTCCCCGCTCCCCGGCGGGTCCGATCTCCCCGGAGACCCCACGCCGGCGATCAAACCCGCACGTACGCAAAATAAAGTAGTCTGCCGCGAAAATAATTCATTAAACCGGCTGAAAAGATAAACGGAGGGTGCAGACGAGGAATCCCAAGAGGTCACCCATCTTAGTATTCTCTCGGCCCAAGCACGGTTAACTGCGGGGTCTGATGGGACCGGCGATCGAAACCCGCTAACGCACGCAAAAGTAAAGTAGTCGGCCGCGAAAATAATTCATAAACCGGCTGAAAAGATAAAAGGAGGGGTGCAACACGAGGACTTCCCAAGAGGTCACCCATCTTAGTACTGCTCTCGCCCAAGCACGCTTAACTGCGGAGTTCTGATGGGATCCGGTGCATTAGTGCTGGTATGGTCGCACCCATCAGCATGTGCACTGCAAATCTACTTAACCCGTGCCCCCCTCGCCTGCCCCGACTCGGCCGCTGCACAATTCAATCCCTCCCCGGCCCTTTCCCCGCTCCCCGGCGGGTCCGATCTGCCCCGGAGACCCCGCGCCGGCGATCGAAACCCGCTAACGCACGCAAAAGTAAAGTAGTCGGCCGCGAAAATAATTCATAAACCGGCTGAAAAGATAAAAGGAGGGGTGCAACACGAGGACTTCCCAAGAGGTCACCCATCTTAGTACTGCTCTCGCCCAAGCACGCTTAACTGCGGAGTTCTGATGGGATCCGGTGCATTAGTGCTGGTATGGTCGCACCCATCAGCATGTGCACTGCAAATCTACTTAACCCGTGCCCCCCTCGCCTGCCCCGACTCGGCCGCTGCACAATTCAATCCCTCCCCGGCCCTTTCCCCGCTCCCCGGCGGGTCCGATCTGCCCCGGAGACCCCGCGCCGGCGATCGAAACCCGCTAACGCACGCAAAAGTAAAGTAGTCGGCCGCGAAAATAATTCATAAACCGGCTGAAAAGATAAAAGGAGGGGTGCAACACGAGGACTTCCCAAGAGGTCACCCATCTTAGTACTGCTCTCGCCCAAGCACGCTTAACTGCGGAGTTCTGATGGGATCCGGTGCATTAGTGCTGGTATGGTCGCACCCATCAGCATGTGCACTGCAAATCTACTTAACCCGTGCCCCCCTCGCCTGCCCCGACTCGGCCGCTGCACAATTCAATCCCTCCCCGGCCCTTTCCCCGCTCCCCGGCGGGTCCGATCTGCCCCGGAGACCCCGCGCCGGCGATCGAAACCCGCTAACGCACGCAAAAGTAAAGTAGTCGGCCGCGAAAATAATTCATAAACCGGCTGAAAAGATAAAAGGAGGGGTGCAACACGAGGACTTCCCAAGAGGTCACCCATCTTAGTACTGCTCTCGCCCAAGCACGCTTAACTGCGGAGTTCTGATGGGATCCGGTGCATTAGTGCTGGTATGGTCGCACCCATCAGCATGTGCACTGCAAATCTACTTAACCCGTGCCCCCCTCGCCTGCCCCGACTCGGCCGCTGCACAATTCAATCCCTCCCCGGCCCTTTCCCCGCTCCCCGGCGGGTCCGATCTGCCCCGGAGACCCCGCGCCGGCGATCGAAACCCGCTAACGCACGCAAAAGTAAAGTAGTCGGCCGCGAAAATAATTCATAAACCGGCTGAAAAGATAAAAGGAGGGGTGCAACACGAGGACTTCCCAAGAGGTCACCCATCTTAGTACTGCTCTCGCCCAAGCACGCTTAACTGCGGAGTTCTGATGGGATCCGGTGCATTAGTGCTGGTATGGTCGCACCCATCAGCATGTGCACTGCAAATCTACTTAACCCGTGCCCCCCTCGCCTGCCCCGACTCGGCCGCTGCACAATTCAATCCCTCCCCGGCCCTTTCCCCGCTCCCCGGCGGGTCCGATCTGCCCCGGAGACCCCGCGCCGGCGATCGAAACCCGCTAACGCACGCAAAAGTAAAAGTAGTCGGCCGCGAAAATAATTCATAAACCGGCTGAAAAGATAAAAGGAGGGGTGCAACACGAGGACTTCCCAAGAGGTCACCCATCTTAGTACTGCTCTCGCCCAAGCACGCTTAACTGCGGAGTTCTGATGGGATCCGGTGCATTAGTGCTGGTATGGTCGCACCCATCAGCATGTGCACTGCAAATCTACTTAACCCGTGCCCCCCTCGCCTGCCCCGACTCGGCCGCTGCACAATTCAATCCCTCCCCGGCCCTTTCCCCGCTCCCCGGCGGGTCCGATCTGCCCCGGAGACCCCGCGCCGGCGATCGAAACCCGCTAACGCACGCAAAAGTAAAGTAGTCGGCCGCGAAAATAATTCATAAACCGGCTGAAAAGATAAAAGGAGGGGTGCAACACGAGGACTTCCCAAGAGGTCACCCATCTTAGTACTGCTCTCGCCCAAGCACGCTTAACTGCGGAGTTCTGATGGGATCCGGTGCATTAGTGCTGGTATGGTCGCACCCATCAGCATGTGCACTGCAAATCTACTTAACCCGTGCCCCCCTCGCCTGCCCCGACTCGGCCGCTGCACAATTCAATCCCTCCCCGGCCCTTTCCCCGCTCCCCGGCGGGTCCGATCTGCCCCGGAGACCCCGCGCCGGCGATCGAAACCCGCTAACGCACGCAAAAGTAAAGTAGTCGGCCGCGAAAATAATTCATAAACCGGCTGAAAAGATAAAAGGAGGGGTGCAACACGAGGACTTCCCAAGAGGTCACCCATCTTAGTACTGCTCTCGCCCAAGCACGCTTAACTGCGGAGTTCTGATGGGATCCGGTGCATTAGTGCTGGTATGGTCGCACCCATCAGCATGTGCACTGCAAATCTACTTAACCCGTGCCCCCCTCGCCTGCCCCGACTCGGCCGCTGCACAATTCAATCCCTCCCCGGCCCTTTCCCCGCTCCCCGGCGGGTCCGATCTGCCCCGGAGACCCCGCGCCGGCGATCGAAACCCGCTAACGCACGCAAAAGTAAAAGTAGTCGGCCGCGAAAATAATTCATAAACCGGCTGAAAAGATAAAAGGAGGGGTGCAACACGAGGACTTCCCAAGAGGTCACCCATCTTAGTACTGCTCTCGCCCAAGCACGCTTAACTGCGGAGTTCTGATGGGATCCGGTGCATTAGTGCTGGTATGGTCGCACCCATCAGCATGTGCACTGCAAATCTACTTAACCCGTGCCCCCCTCGCCTGCCCCGACTCGGCCGCTGCACAATTCAATCCCTCCCCGGCCCTTTCCCCGCTCCCCGGCGGGTCCGATCTGCCCCGGAGACCCCGCGCCGGCGATCGAAACCCGCTAACGCACGCAAAAGTAAAAGTAGTCGGCCGCGAAAATAATTCATAAACCGGCTGAAAAGATAAAAGGAGGGGTGCAACACGAGGACTTCCCAAGAGGTCACCCATCTTAGTACTGCTCTCGCCCAAGCACGCTTAACTGCGGAGTTCTGATGGGATCCGGTGCATTAGTGCTGGTATGGTCGCACCCATCAGCATGTGCACTGCAAATCTACTTAACCCGTGCCCCCCTCGCCTGCCCCGACTCGGCCGCTGCACAATTCAATCCCTCCCCGGCCCTTTCCCCGCTCCCCGGCGGGTCCGATCTGCCCCGGAGACCCCGCGCCGGCGATCGAAACCCGCTAACGCACGCAAAAGTAAAGTAGTCGGCCGCGAAAATAATTCATAAACCGGCTGAAAAGATAAAAGGAGGGGTGCAACACGAGGACTTCCCAAGAGGTCACCCATCTTAGTACTGCTCTCGCCCAAGCACGCTTAACTGCGGAGTTCTGATGGGATCCGGTGCATAGTGCTGGTATGGTCGCCACCCATCAGCACGTGCACTGGACATCTCCTTTAACCGGGCCACCCTCGCCTGCCCCGACTTGGCGGCCGCACAATTTCAATCCCACCCCGGCCCTTTTCCCGCTCCCCGGTGGGTCCGATCTGCCCCGGAGACCCCGCGCCGGCGATCGAAACCCGCTAACGCCGCAAAAAGTAAAGTAGTCCGGCCGCGAAATAATTCATAAACGGGCAGAAAAGATAAAAGGAGGGGTTGCAACACGAGGACTTTCCCAAATGAGGTCACCCGGTCTTAGTACTGCTCTCGCCCAAGCACGCTTACCTGCGGAGTTCTGATGGGAGTCCGGCGCAGCGCAACCCGCTAATGCACGCAAAAGTAACGTAGTCGGCCGCAAAAATTAATTATTAAACCGGTTGAAAGATAAAGGAGGGGGCAACACGAGACTTCCGAGAGGTCACCCATCTTAGTACTGCTCTCGCCCAAGCACACTTAACTGCGGAGTTTGATGGGATCCGGTTGCATTAGTGCTGGTATGGTCGCACCCATCATCATGTGCACTGCAAATCTACTTAACCCGTGCCCCCCTCGCCTGCCCCGACTCGGCCGCTGCACAATTCAATCCCTCCCCGGCCCTTTCCCCGCTCCCCGGCGGGTCCGATCTGCCCCGGAGACCCCGCGCCGGCGATCGAAACCCGCTAACGCACGCAAAAGTAAAGTAGTCGGCCGCGAAAATAATTCATAAACCGGCTGAAAAGATAAAAGGAGGGGTGCAACACGAGGACTTCCCAAGAGGTCACCCATCTTAGTACTGCTCTCGCCCAAGCACGCTTAACTGCGGAGTTCTGATGGGATCCGGTGCATTAGTGCTGGTATGGTCGCACCCATCAGCATGTGCACTGCAAATCTACTTAACCCGTGCCCCCCTCGCCTGCCCCGACTCGGCCGCTGCACAATTCAATCCCTCCCCGGCCCTTTCCCCGCTCCCCGGCGGGTCCGATCTGCCCCGGAGACCCCGCGCCGGCGATCGAAACCCGCTAACGCACGCAAAAGTAAAGTAGTCGGCCGCGAAAATAATTCATAAACCGGCTGAAAAGATAAAAGGAGGGGTGCAACACGAGGACTTCCCAAGAGGTCACCCGTCTTAGTACTGCTCTCGCCCAAGCACGCTTAACTGCGGAGTTCTGATGGGATCCGGCGATCGAAACCCGCTAACGCACGCAAAAGTAAAGTAGTCGGCCGCGAAAATAATTCATAAACCGGCTGAAAAGATAAAAGGAGGGGTGCAACACGAGGACTTCCCAAGAGGTGACCCGTCTTAGTACTGCTCTCGCCCAAGCACGCTTAACTGCGGAGTTTTGATGGGATCCGGTGCATTAGTGCTGGTATGGTCGCACCCATCAGCACGTGCACTGCAAATCTCCTTAACCCGTGCCCCCCTCGCCTGCCCCGACTCGGCGGCCGCACAATTCAATCCCACCCCGGCCCTTTTCCCGCTCCCCGGTGGGTCCGATCTGCCCCGGAGACCCCGCGCCGGCGATCGAAACCCGCTAACGCACGCAAAAGTAAAGTAGTCGGCCGCGAAAATAATTCATAAACCGGCTGAAAAGATAAAAGGAGGGGTGCAACACGAGGACTTCTCCAAGAGGTCACCCGTCTTAGTACTGCTCTCGCCCAAGCACGCTTACTGCGGAGTTCTGATGGGATCCGGCGATCGAAACCCGCTAACGCACGCAAAAGTAAAGCAGTCGGCCTCGAAAATAATTCATAAACCGGCTGAAAAGATAAAGGAGGGGTGCAACACGAGGACTTCCCAAGAGGTCACCATCTTAGTACTGCTCTCGCCCAAGCACGCTTAAATGCGGAGTTCTGATGGGACCCGGTGCATTAGTGCTGGTATGGTCGCACCCATCTGCATATGCACTGCAAATCTACTTAACCCATGCCCCCCTCGCCTGCCCCGACTCGGCCGCTGCACAATTCAATCCCTCCTCGGCCCTTTCCCCGCTCCCCGGCGGGTCCGATCTGCTCCGGAGACCCCGCGCCGGCGATCGAAACCCGCTAACGCACGCAAAAGTAAAAGTAGTCGGCCGCGAAAATAATTCATAAACCGGCTGAAAAGATAAAAGGAGGGGTGCAACACGAGGACTTCCCAAGAGGTCACCCATCTTAGTACTGCTCTCGCCCAAGCACGCTTAACTGCGGAGTTCTGATGGGATCCGGTGCATTAGTGCTGGTATGGTCGCACCCATCAGCATGTGCACTGCAAATCTACTTAACCCGTGCCCCCCTCGCCTGCCCCGACTCGGCCGCTGCACAATTCAATCCCTCCCCGGCCCTTTCCCCGCTCCCCGGCGGGTCCGATCTGCCCCGGAGACCCCGCGCCGGCGATCGAAACCCGCTAACGCACGCAAAAGTAAAGTAGTCGGCCGCGAAAATAATTCATAAACCGGCTGAAAAGATAAAAGGAGGGGTGCAACACGAGGACTTCCCAAGAGGTCACCCATCTTAGTACTGCTCTCGCCCAAGCACGCTTAACTGCGGAGTTCTGATGGGATCCGGTGCATTAGTGCTGGTATGGTCGCACTCATCAGCATGTGCACTGCAAATCTACTTAACCCGTGCCCCCCTCGCCTGCCCCGACTCGGCCGCTGCACAATTCAATCCCTCCCCGGCCCTTTCCCCGCTCCCCGGCGTGTCCGATCTGCCCCGGAGACCCCGCACCGGCGATCGAAACCCGCTAACGCACGCAAAAGTAAAGTAGTCGGCCGCGAAAATAAGTCATAAACCGGCTGAAAAGATAAAAGGAGGGGTGCAACACGAGGACTTCCCAAGAGGTCACCCGTCTTAGTACTGTTCTCGCCCAAGCACGCGTAACTGCGGAGTTCTGATGGGATCCGGCGATCGAAACCCACTAACGCACGCAAAAGTAAAGTAGTCTGCCGCGAAAATAATTCATAAACCGGCTGAAAAGATAAAATGAGGGGTGCAACACGAGGACTTCCCAAGAGGTCAACCATCTTAGTACTGCTCTCGCCCAAGCACGCTTAACTGCGGAGTTCTGATGGGATCCGGTGCATTAGTGCTGGTATGGTCGCACCCATCAGCATGTGCACTGCAAATCTACTTAATCCGTGCCCCCCTCGCCTGCCCCGACTCGGCCGCCGCACAATTCAATACCTCCCCGGCCCTTTCCCCGCTCCCCGGCGGGTCTGATGTGCCCCGGAGACCCCGCGCCGGCGATCGAAACCCGCTAACGCACGCAAAAGTAAAGTAGTCGGCCGCGAAAATAATTCATAAACCGGCTGAAAAGATAAAAGGAGGGGTGCAACACGAGGACTTCCCAAGAGGTCACCCATCTTAGTACTGCTCTCGCCCAAGCACGCTTAACTGCGGAGTTCTGATGGGATCCGGTGCATTAGTGCTGGTATGGTCGCACCCATCAGCATGTGCACTGCAAATCTACTTAACCCGTGCCCCCCTCGCCTGCCCCGACTCGGCCGCTGCACAATTCAATCCCTCCCCGGCCCTTTCCCCGCTCCCCGGCGGGTCCGATCTGCCCCGGAGACCCCGCGCCGGCGATCGCAACCCGCTAACGCACGCAAAGGTAAAGTAGTCGGCCGCGAAAATAATTCATAAACCGGCTGAAAAGATAAAAGGAGGGGTGCAACACGAGGACTTCCCAATAGGTCACCCATCTTAGTACTGCTCTCGCCCAAGCACGCTTAACTACGGATTTCTGATGGGATCCGGTGCATTAATGCTGGTATGGTCGCACCCATCAGCATGTGCACTGCAAATCTACTTAACCTATGCCCCCCTCGCCTGCCCCGACTCGGCCGCTGCAGAATTCAATCCCTCCCCGGCCCTTTCCCCGCTCCCCGGCGGGTCCGATCTGCCCCGGAGACCCCACGCCGGCGATCGAAACCCGCTAACGTACGCAAAAGTAAAGTAGTCGGCCGCGAAAATAATTCATAAACCGGCTGAAAAGATAAAAGGAGGGGTGCAAGACGAGGAATTCCCAAGAGGTCACCCATCTTAGTACTTCTCTCGCCCAAGCACGGTTAACTGCGGAGTTCTGATGGGATCCGGCGATCGAAACCCGCTAACGCAGGCAAAAGTAAAGTAGTCGGCCGCGAAAATAATTCATAAACCGGCTGAAAAGATAAAAGGAGGGGTGCAACACGAGGACTTCCCAAGAGGTCACCCATCTTAGTACTGCTCTCGCCCAAGCACGCTTAACTGCGGAGTTCTGATGGGATCCGGTGCATTAGTGCTGGTATGGTCGCACCCATCAGCATGTGCACTGCAAATCTACTTAACCCGTGCCCCCCTCGCCTGCCCCGACTCGGCCGCTGCACAATTCAATCCCTACCAGGCCCTTTCCCCGCTCCCCGGCGGGTCCGATCTGCCCCGGAGACCCCGCGCCGGCGATCGAAACCCGCTAACGCACGAAAAGTAAAGTAGTCGGCCGCGAAAATAATTCATAAACCGGCTGAAAAGATAAAAGGAGGGGTGCAACACGAGAACATCCCAAGAGGTCACCCATCTTAGTACTGCTCTCGCCCAAGCACGCTTAACTGCGGAGTTCTGATGGGATCCGGCGATCGAAACCCGCTAACGCACGCAAAATTAAAGTAGTCGGCCGCGAAAAAAATTCATAAACCGGCTGAAAAGATAAAAGGAGGGGTGCAAGACGAGGAATTCCCAAGAGGTCACCCATCTTAGTACTGCTCTCGCCCAAGCACGCTTAACTGCGGAGTTCTGATGGGATCCGGTGCATTAGTGCTGGAATGGTCGCACCCATCAGCATGTGCACTGCAAATCTACTTAACCTATGCCCCCCTTGCCTGCCCCGACTCGGCCGCTGCATAATTCAATCCCTCCCCGGCCCTTTCCCCGCTCCCCGGCGGGTCCGATCTGCCCCGGAGACCCCACGCCGGCGATCGAAACCCGCTAACGTACGCAAAAGTAAAGTAGTCGGCCGCGAAAATAATTCATAAACCGGCTGAAAAGATAAAAGGAGGGGTGCAAGACGAGGAATTCCCAAGAGGTCACCCATCTTAGTACTTCTCTCGCCCAAGCACGGTTAACTGCGGAGTTCTGATGGGATCCGGCGATCGAAACCCGCTAACGCAGGCAAAAGTAAAGTAGTCGGCCGCGAAAATAATTCATAAACCGGCTGAAAAGATAAAAGGAGGGGTGCAACACGAGGACTTCCCAAGAGGTCACCCATCTTAGTACTGCTCTCGCCCAAGCACGCTTAACTGCGGAGTTCTGATGGGATCCGGTGCATTAGTGCTGGTATGGTCGCACCCATCAGCATGTGCACTGCAAATCTACTTAACCCGTGCCCCCCTCGCCTGCCCCGACTCGGCCGCTGCACAATTCAATCCCTACCAGGCCCTTTCCCCGCTCCCCGGCGGGTCCGATCTGCCCCGGAGACCCCGCGCCGGCGATCGAAACCCGCTAACGCACGCAAAAGTAAAGTAGTCGGCCGCGAAAATAATTCATAAACCGGCTAAAAAGATAAAAGGAGGGGTGCAACACGAGGACTTCCCAAGAGGTCACCCATCTTAGTACTGCTCTCGCCCAAGCACGCTTAACTGCGGAGTTCTAATGGGATCCGGCGATCGAAACCCGCTAACGCACGCAAAAGTAAAGTAGTCGGCCGCGAAAATAATTCATAAACCAGCTGAAAGATAAAAGGAGGGGTGCAACACGAGGACTTCCCAAGAGGTCACCCATCTTAGTACTGCTCTCGCCCAATCACCCTTAACTGCGGAGTTCTGATGGGGTCCGGTGCATTAGTGCTGGTATGGTCGCACCCATCAGCATGTGCACTGCAAATCTACTTAACCCGTGCCCCCCTCGCATGCCCTGACTCGGCCGCTGCACAATTCAATCCCTCCCCGGCACTTTCCCCGCTCCCCGGAGGGTCCGATCTGCCCCGGAGACATCGCGCCGGCGATCGAAACCCGCTAACGCACGCAAAAGTAAAGTAGTCGGCCGCGAAAATAATTCATAAACCGGCTGAAAAGATAAAAGGAGGGGTGCAACACGAGAACATCCCAAGCGGTCACCCATCTTAGTACTGCTCTCGCCCAAGCACGCTTAACTGCGGAGTTCTGATGGGATCCGGCGATCGAAACCCGCTAACGCACGCAAAATTAAAGTAGTCGGCCGCGAAAAAAATTCATAAACCGGCTGAAAAGATAAAAGGAGGGGTGCAAGACGAGGAATTCCCAAGAGGTCACCCATCTTAGTACTGCTCTCGCCCAAGCACGCTTAACTGCGGAGTTCTGATGGGATCCGGCGATCGAAACCCGCTAACGCACGCAAAAGTAAAGTAGTCGGCCGCGAAAATAATTCATAAACCGGCAGAAAAGATAAAAGGAGGGCTGCAACACGAGGACTTCCTAAGAGGTCACCCAACTTAGTACTGCTCTCGCCCAAGCATGCTTAACTGCGGAATTCTGATGGGATCCGGCGATCGAAACCCGCTAACGCACGCAAAAGTAAAGTAGTCGGCCCCGAAAATAATTCATAAACCGGCTGAAAAGATAAAATGAGGGGTGCAAGACGAGGAATTCCCAAGAGGTCACCCATCTTAGTACTGCTCTAGCCCAAGCACGCTTGACTGCGGAGTTCTGATGGGATCCGGCGATCGAAACCCGCTAGCGCACGCAAAAGTAAAGTAGTCGGCCGCGAAAATAATTCATAAACCGGCTGAAAAGATAAAAGGATGGGTGCAACACGAGTACTTCCCAAGAGGTCACCCATCTTAGTACGGCTCTCGCCCAAGCTCGCTTAACTGCGGAGTTCTAATGGGATCCGGTGCATTAGTGCTGGTATGGTCGCACCCATCAGCATGTGCACTGCAAATCTACTTAACCCGTGCCCCCCTCGCCTACCCCGACTCGGCCGCTGCACAATTCAATCACTCCCCGGCCCTTTCCCCGCTCCCCGGCGGGTCCGATCTGCACCGGAAACCCCGCGCCGGCGATCGAAACCCGCTGACGCATGCAAAAGTAAAGTAGTCGGCCGCGAAAATATTTTATAAACCGGCTGAAAAGTTAAATGGAGGGGTGCAACACGAGGACTTCCCAAGAGGTCACCCATCTTAGTACTGCTCTCGCCCAAGCACGCTTAACTGCGGAGTTCTGATGGGATCCGGTGCATTAGTGCTGGTATGGTCGCACCCATCAGCATGTGCACTGCAAATCAACTTAACCCGTGCCCCCGTCGCCTGCCCCGACTCGGCCGCTGCACAATTCAATCCCTCCCCGGCCCTTTCCCCGCTCCCCGGCGGGTCCGATCTGCCCCGGAGACCCCGCGCCGACGATCGAAACCCGCTAACGCACGCAAAAGTAAAGTACTCGGCCGCGAAAAAAATTCATAAGCCGGCTGAAAAGATAAAAGGAGGGGTGCAAGACGAGGAATTCCCATGAGGTCACCCATCTTAGTACTGCTCTCGCCCAAGCACGCTTAACTGCGGAGTTCTGATGGGATCCGGCGATCGAAACCCGCTAGCGCACGCAAAAGTAAAGTAGTCGGCCGCGAAAATAATTCATAAACCGGCTGAAAAGATAAAAGGATGGGTGCAACACGAGTACTTCCCAAGAGGTCACCCATCTTAGTACGGCTCTCGCCCAAGCTCGCTTAACTGCGGAGTTCTAATGGGATCCGGTGCATTAGTGCTGGTATGGTCGCACCCATCAGCATGTGCACTGCAAATCTACTTAACCCGTGCCCCCCTCGCCTACCCCGACTCGGCCGCTGCACAATTCAATCACTCCCCGGCCCTTTCCCGGCTCCCCGGCTGGTCCGATCTGCACCGGAGACCCCGCGCCGGCGATCGAAACCCGCTAACGCACGCAAAAGTAAAGTAGTCGGCCGCGAAAATAATTCATAAACCGGCTAAAAAGATAAAAGGAGGGGTGCAACACGAGGACTTCCCAAGAGGTCACCCATCTTAGTACAGCTCTCGCCCAAGCACGCTTAACTGCGGAGTTCTAATGGGATCCGGCGATCGAAACCCGCTAACGCACGCAAAAGTAAAGTAGTCGGCCGCGAAAATAATTCATAAACCAGCTGAAAAGATAAAAGGAGGGGTGCAACACGAGGACTTCCCAAGAGGTCACCCATCTTAGTACTGCTCTCGCCCAATCACCCTTAACTGCGGAGTTCTGATGGGGTCCGGTGCATTAGTGCTGGTATGGTCGCACCCATCAGCATGTGCACTGCAAATCTACTTAACCCGTGCCCCCCTCGCATGCCCTGACTCGGCCGCTGCACAATTCAATCCCTCCCCGGCCCTTTCCCCGCTCCCCGGAGGGTCCGATCTGCCCCGGAGACATCGCGCCGGCGATCGAAACCCGCTAACGCACGCAAAAGTAAAGTAGTCGGCCGCGAAAATAATTCATAAACCGGCTGAAAAGATAAAAGGAGGGGTGCAACACGAGAACATCCCAAGAGGTCACCCATCTTAGTACTGCTCTCGCCCAAGCACGCTTAACTGCGGAGTTCTGATGGGATCCGGCGATCGAAACCCGCTAACGCACGCAAAATTAAAGTAGTCGGCCGCGAAAAAAATTCATAAACCGGCTGAAAAGATAAAAGGAGGGGTGCAAGACGAGGAATTCCCAAGAGGTCACCCATCTTAGTACTGCTCTCGCCCAAGCACGCTTAACTGCGGAGTTCTGATGGGATCCGGCGATCGAAACCCGCTAACGCACGCAAAAGTAAAGTAGTCGGCCGCGAAAATAATTCATAAACCGGCAGAAAAGATAAAAGGAGGGCTGCAACACGAGGACTTCCCAAGAGGTCACCCAACTTAGTACTGCTCTCGCCCAAGCATGCTTAACTGCGGAATTCTGATGGGATCCGGCGATCGAAACCCGCTAACGCACGCAAAAGTAAAGTAGTCGGCCCCGAAAATAATTCATAAACCGGCTGAAAAGATAAAATGAGGGGTGCAAGACGAGGAATTCCCAAGAGGTCACCCATCTTAGTACTGCTCTAGCCCAAGCACGCTTGACTGCGGAGTTCTGATGGGATCCGGCGATCGAAACCCGCTAGCGCACGCAAAAGTAAAGTAGTCGGCCGCGAAAATAATTCATAAACCGGCTGAAAAGATAAAAGGATGGGTGCAACACGAGTACTTCCCAAGAGGTCACCCATCTTAGTACGGCTCTCGCCCAAGCTCGCTTAACTGCGGAGTTCTAATGGGATCCGGTGCATTAGTGCTGGTATGGTCGCACCCATCAGCATGTGCACTGCAAATCTACTTAACCCGTGCCCCCCTCGCCTACCCCGACTCGGCCGCTGCACAATTCAATCACTCCCCGGCCCTTTCCCCGCTCCCCGGCGGGTCCGATCTGCACCGGAGACCCCGCGCCGGCGATCGAAACCCGCTGACGCATGCAAAAGTAAAGTAGTCGGCCGCGAAAATATTTTATAAACCGGCTGAAAAGTTAAATGGAGGGGTGCAACACGAGGACTTCCCAAGAGGTCACCCATCTTAGTACTGCTCTCGCCCAAGCACGCTTAACTGCGGAGTTCTGATGGGATCCGGTGCATTAGTGCTGGTATGGTCGCACCCATCAGCATGTGCACTGCAAATCAACTTAACCCGTGCCCCCGTCGCCTGCCCCGACTCGGCCGCTGCACAATTCAATCCCTCCCCGGCCCTTTCCCCGCTCCCCGGCGGGTCCGATCTGCCCCGGAGACCCCGCGCCGACGATCGAAACCCGCTAACGCACGCAAAAGTAAAGTACTCGGCCGCGAAAAAAATTCATAAGCCGGCTGAAAAGATAAAAGGAGGGGTGCAAGACGAGGAATTCCCATGAGGTCACCCATCTTAGTACTGCTCTCGCCCAAGCACGCTTAACTGCGGAGTTCTGATGGGATCCGGCGATCGAAACCCGCTAGCGCACGCAAAAGTAAAGTAGTCGGCCGCGAAAATAATTCATAAACCGGCTGAAAAGATAAAAGGATGGGTGCAACACGAGTACTTCCCAAGAGGTCACCCATCTTAGTACGGCTCTCGCCCAAGCTCGCTTAACTGCGGAGTTCTAATGGGATCCGGTGCATTAGTGCTGGTATGGTCGCACCCATCAGCATGTGCACTGCAAATCTACTTAACCCGTGCCCCCCTCGCCTACCCCGACTCGGCCGCTGCACAATTCAATCGCTCCCCGGCGGGTCCGATCTGCACCGGAGACCCCGCGCCGGCGATCGAAACCCGCTAACGCACGCAAAAGTAAAGTAGTCGGCCGCGAAAATAATTCATAAACCGGCTAAAAAGATAAAAGGAGGGGTGCAACACGAGGACTTCCCAAGAGGTCACCCATCTTAGTACAGCTCTCGCCCAAGCACGCTTAACTGCGGAGTTCTAATGGGATCCGGCGATCGAAACCCGCTAACGCACGCAAAAGTAAAGTAGTCGGCCGCGAAAATAATTCATAAACCAGCTGAAAAGATAAAAGGAGGGGTGCAACACGAGGACTTCCCAAGAGGTCACCCATCTTAGTACTGCTCTCGCCCAATCACCCTTAACTGCGGAGTTCTGATGGGGTCCGGTGCATTAGTGCTGGTATGGTCGCACCCATCAGCATGTGCACTGCAAATCTACTTAACCCGTGCCCCCCTCGCATGCCCTGACTCGGCCGCTGCACAATTCAATCCCTCCCCGGCCCTTTCCCCGCTCCCCGGAGGGTCCGATCTGCCCCGGAGACATCGCGCCGGCGATCGAAACCCGCTAACGCACGCAAAAGTAAAGTAGTCGGCCGCGAAAATAATTCATAAACCGGCTGAAAAGATAAAAGGAGGGGTGCAACACGAGAACATCCCAAGAGGTCACCCATCTTAGTACTGCTCTCGCCCAAGCACGCTTAACTGCGGAGTTCTGATGGGATCCGGCGATCGAAACCCGCTAACGCACGCAAAATTAAAGTAGTCGGCCGCGAAAAAAATTCATAAACCGGCTGAAAAGATAAAAGGAGGGGTGCAAGACGAGGAATTCCCAAGAGGTCACCCATCTTAGTACTGCTCTCGCCCAAGCACGCTTAACTGCGGAGTTCTGATGGGATCCGGCGATCGAAACCCGCTAACGCACGCAAAAGTAAAGTAGTCGGCCGCGAAAATAATTCATAAACCGGCAGAAAAGATAAAAGGAGGGCTGCAACACGAGGACTTCCCAAGAGGTCACCCAACTTAGTACTGCTCTCGCCCAAGCATGCTTAACTGCGGAATTCTGATGGGATCCGGCGATCGAAACCCGCTAACGCACGCAAAAGTAAAGTAGTCGGCCCCGAAAATAATTCATAAACCGGCTGAAAAGATAAAATGAGGGGTGCAAGACGAGGAATTCCCAAGAGGTCACCCATCTTAGTACTGCTCTAGCCCAAGCACGCTTGACTGCGGAGTTCTGATGGGATCCGGCGATCGAAACCCGCTAGCGCACGCAAAAGTAAAGTAGTCGGCCGCGAAAATAATTCATAAACCGGCTGAAAAGATAAAAGGATGGGTGCAACACGAGTACTTCCCAAGAGGTCACCCATCTTAGTACGGCTCTCGCCCAAGCTCGCTTAACTGCGGAGTTCTAATGGGATCCGGTGCATTAGTGCTGGTATGGTCGCACCCATCAGCATGTGCACTGCAAATCTACTTAACCCGTGCCCCCCTCGCCTACCCCGACTCGGCCGCTGCACAATTCAATCACTCCCCGGCCCTTTCCCCGCTCCCCGGCGGGTCCGATCTGCACCGGAGACCCCGCGCCGGCGATCGAAACCCGCTGACGCATGCAAAAGTAAAGTAGTCGGCCGCGAAAATATTTTATAAACCGGCTGAAAAGTTAAATGGAGGGGTGCAACACGAGGTCTTCCCAAGAGGTCACCCATCTTAGTACTGCTCTCGCCCAAGCACGCTTAACTGCGGAGTTCTGATGGGATCCGGTGCATTAGTGCTGGTATGGTCGCACCCATCAGCATGTGCACTGCAAATCAACTTAACCCGTGCCCCCGTCGCCTGCCCCGACTCGGCCGCTGCACAATTCAATCCCTCCCCGGCCCTTTCCCCGCTCCCCGGCGGGTCCGATCTGCCCCGGAGACCCCGCGCCGACGATCGAAACCCGCTAACGCACGCAAAAGTAAAGTACTCGGCCGCGAAAAAAATTCATAAGCCGGCTGAAAAGATAAAAGGAGGGGTGCAAGACGAGGAATTCCCATGAGGTCACCCATCTTAGTACTGCTCTCGCCCAAGCACGCTTAACTGCGGAGTTCTGATGGGATCCGGCGATCGAAACCCGCTAACGCACGCAAAAGTAAAGTAGTCGGCCGCGAAAAAAATTCATAAACCGGCTGAAAAGATAAAAGGAGGGGTGCAAGACGAGGAATTCCCAACAGGTCACCCATCTTAGTACTGCTCTCGCCGAAGCACGCTTAACTGCGGAGTTCTGATGGGATCCGGCGATCGAAACCCGCTAACGCACGCAAAAGTAAAGTAGTCGGCCGCGAAAATAATTCATAAACCGGCTGAAAAGATAAAAGGAGGGGTTCAACACGAGGACTTCCCAAGAGGTCACCCATCTTAGTACTGCTCTCGCCCAAGCACGCTTAACTGCGGAGTTCTGATGGGATCCGGTGCATTAGTACTGGTATGGTCGCACCCATCAGCATGTGCACTGCAAATCTATTTAACCCGTGCCCCCCTCGCCTGCCCCGACTCGGCCCCTGCAAAATTCAATCCCTCCCGGCCCTTTCCCCGCTCCCCGGCGGGTCCGATCTGCCACGGAGACCCCGCATCGGCGAACGAAATCCGCTGACGCACGCAAAAGTAAAGTAGTCGTCCGCGAAAATAATTCATAAACCGGCTGAAAAGATAAAAGAAGGGGTGCAACACGAGGACTTCCCAAGAGGTCGCCCGTCTTAGTACTGCTCTCGCCCAAGCACGCTTAACTGCGGAGTTCTGATGGGATCCGGCGATCGAAACCCGCTAACGCACGGAAAAGTAAAGTAGTCGGCCGCATAAATAATTCATAAACCGGCTGAAAAGATAAAAGGAGGGGTGCAACACGAGGACTTCCCAAGAGGTCGCCCATCTTAGTACTGCTCTCGCCCAAGCACGCTTAACTGCGGAGTTATGATGGGATCCGGTGCATTAGTGCTGGTATGGTCGCACCCATCAGCATGTGCACTGCAAATCTACTTAACCCGTGCCCCCCTCGCCTGCCCCGACTCGGCCGCTGCACAATTCAATCCCTCCCGGCCCTTTCCCCGCTCCCCGGCGGGTCCGATCTGCCCCGGAGACCCCGCGCCGGCGAACGAAACCCGCTGACGCACGCAAAAGTAAAGTAGTCGGCCGCGAAAATAATTCATAAACCGGCTGAAAAGATAAAAGGAGGGGTGCAACACGAGGACTTCCCAAGAGGTCGCCCGTCTTAGTACTGCTCTCGCCCAAGCACGCTTAACTGCGGAGTTCTGATGGGATCCGGCGATCGAAACCCGCTAACGCACGCAAAAGTAAAGTAGTCGGCCCCGGAAATAATTCATAAACCGGCTGAAAAGATAAAAGGAGGGGTGCAACACGAGGACTTCCCAAGAGGTCACCCATCTTAGTACTGCTCTCGCCCAAGCACGCTTAACTGCGGAGTTCTGATGGGATCCGGCGATCGACACCCGCTAACGCACGCAAAAGTAAAGTAGTCGGCCGCGAAAATAATTCATAAACCGGCTGAAAAGATAAAAGGAGGGGTACAACACGAGGATTTCCCAAGAGGTCACCGATCTTAGTACTGCTCTCGCCCAAGCACGCTTAAATGCGGAGTTCTGATGGGATCCGGTGCATTAGTGCTGGTATGGTCGCACACATCAACATGTGCACTGCAAATCTACTTAACCCGTGCCCCCCTCGCCTGCCCCGACTCGGCCGCTGCACAATTCAATCCCTCCCGAACCTTTCCCCGCTCCCCGGCGGGTCCGATCTGCCCCGGAGACCCCGCGCCGGCGAACGAAACCCGCTGACGCACGCAAAAGTAAAGTAGTCGTCCGCGAAAATAATTCATAAACCGGCTGAAAAGATAAAAGGAGGGGTGCAACACGAGGACTTCCCAAGAGGTCGCCCGTCTTAGTAATGCTCTCGCCCAAGCACGCTTAACTGCGGAGTTCTGATGGGATCCGGCGATCGAAACCCGCTAACGCACGCAAAAGTAAAGTAGTCGGCCCCGAAAATAATTCATAAACCGGCTGAAAAGATAAAAGGAGGGGTGCAACACGAGGACTTCCCAAGAGGTCACCCATCTTAGTACTGCTCTCGCCCAAGCACGCTTAACTGCGGAGTTCTGATGGGATCCGGCGATCGACACCCGCTAACGCACGCAAAAGTAAAGTAGTCGGCCGCGAAAATAATTCAAAAACCGGCTGAAAAGATAAAAGGAGGGGTACAACAAGAGGATTTCCCAAGAGGTCACCGATCTTAGTACTGCTCTCGCCCAAGCAAGCTTAAATGCGGAGTTCTGATGGGATCCGGTGCATTAGTGCTGGTATGGTCGCACACATCAACATGTGCACTGCAAATCTACTTAACCCGTGCCCCCCTCGCCTGCCCCGACTCGGCCGCTGCACAATTCAATCCCTCCCAGGTCCTTTCCCCGCTCCCCGGCGGGTCCGATCTGCCCCGGAGATCCCGCGCCGGCGATCGAAACCCGCTAACGCACGCAAAAGTAAAGTAGTCGGCCGCGAAAATAATTCATAAACCGGCTGAAAAGATAAAAGGAGGGGTGCAACATGAGGACTTCCCAAGAGGTCACCCATCTTAGTACTGCTCTCGCCCAAGCACGTTTAACTGCGGAGTTCTAATGGGATCCGGCGATCGAAACCCGCTAACGCACGCAAAAGTAAATTAGCCGGCCGCGAAAATAATTCATAAACCAGCTGAAAAGATAAAAGGAGGGGTGCAACACGAGGACTTCCCAAGAGGTCACCCATCTTAGTACTGCTCTCGCCCAAGCACGCTTTACTGCGGAGTTCTGATGGGATCCGGTGCATTAGTGCTGGTATGGTCGCACCCATCAGCATGTGCACTGCAAATCTACTTAACCCGTGCCCCCCTCGCATGCCCCGACTCGGCCGCTGCACAATTCAATCCCTCCCCGGCCCTTTCCCCGCTCCCCGGCGGGTCCGATCTGTCCCGGAGACCCCGCGCCGGCGATCGAAACCCGTTAACGCACGCAAAAGTAAAGTAGTCGGCCGCGAAAATAATTCATAAACCGGCTGAAAAGATAAAAGGAGGGGTGCAACACGAGGACTTCCCAAGAGGTCACCCATCTTAGTACTGCTCTCGCCCAAGCACGTTTAACTGCGGAGTTCTGAAGGGATCCAGCGATTGAAACCCGTTAAAGCACGCAAAAGTAAAGTACTCGGCCGCGAAAATAATTCATAAACCGGCTGAAAAGATAAAAGGAGGGGTACAACAAGAGGATTTCCCAAGAGGTCACCGATCTTAGTACTGCTCTCGCCCAAGCACGCTTAAATGCGGAGTTCTGATGGGATCCGGTGCATTAGTGCTGGTATGGTCGCACACATCAACATGTGCACTGCAAATCTACTAAACCCGTGCCCCCCTCGCCTGCCCCGACTCGGCCGCTGCACAATTCAATCCGTCCCCGGCCCTTTCATCGCTCCCCGGAGGGTCCGATCTACTCCGGAGACCCCGCGCCGGCGATCGAAACCCGCTAACGCACGCAAAAGTAAAGTAGTCGGCCGCGAAAATAATTCATAAACCGGCTGAAAAGATAAAAGGAGGGGTGCAACACGAGAACTTCCCAAGAGGTCACCCATCTTAGTACTGCTCTCGCCCAAGCACGCATAACTGCGGAGTTCTGATGGGATCCGGCGATCGAAACCCGCTAACGCACGCAAAAGTAAAGTAGTCGGCCACGAAAATAATTCATAAAACCGGCTGAAAAGATAAAAGGAGGGGTGCAACACGAGGACTTCCCAAGAGGTCACCCATCTTAGTACTGCACTCGCCCAAGCACGCTTAACTGCGGAGTTCTGATGGGATCCGGCGATCGAAACCCGCTAACGCACGCAAAAGTAAAGTAGTCGGCCGCGAAAATAATTCATAAACCGGCTAAAAAGATAAAAGGAGGGGTGCAACACGAGGACTTCCCAAGAGGTCACCCATCTTAGTACTGCTCTCGCCCAAGCACTCTTAACAGCGGAGTTCTGATGGGATCCGGCGATCGAAACCCGCTAACGCACGCAAAAGTAAAGTAGTCGGCCGCGAAAATAATTCATAAACCGGCTGAAAAGATAAAAGGAGGGGTGCAACACGAGGACTTCCCAAGAGGTCACCCATCTTAGTACTGCACTCGCCCAAGCACGCTTAACTGCGGAGTTCTGATGGGATCCGGCGATCGAAACCCGCTAACGCACGCAAAAGTAAAGTAGTCGGCCTTGAAAATAATTCTTAAACCGGCTGAAAAGATAAAAGGAGGGGTGCAACACGAGGACTTCCCAAGAGGTCACCCATCTTAGTCCTGCTCTCGCCCAAGCACGCTTAACTGCGGAGTTCTGATGGGATCCGGCGATCGAGATCCGCTAACGCACGCAAAATTAAAGTAGTCGGCCGCGAAAATAATTCATAAACCGGTTGAAAAGATAAAAGGAGGGGTGCAACACGAGGACTTCCCAAGAGGTCGCCCATCTTAGTACTGCTCTCGCCCAAGCACGCTTAACTGCGGAGTTCTGATGGGATCCGGCGATCGAAACCCGCTAACGCACGCAAAAGTAAAGTAGTCGGCCCCGGAAATAATTCATAAACCGGCTGAAAAGATAAAAGGAGGGGTGCAACACGAGGACTTCCCAAGAGGTCACCCATCTTAGTACTGCTCTCGCCCAAGCACGCTTAACTGCGGAGTTCTGATGGGATCCGGCGATCGACACCCGCTAACGCACGCAAAAGTAAAGTAGTCGGCCGCGAAAATAATTCATAAACCGGCTGAAAAGATAAAAGGAGGGGTACAACACGAGGATTTCCCAAGAGGTCACCGATCTTAGTACTGCTCTCGCCCAAGCACGCTTAACTGCGGAGTTCTGATGGGATCCGGTGCATTAGTGCTGGTATGGTCGCACACATCAACATGTGCACTGCAAATCTACTTAACCCGTGCCCCCCTCGCCTGCCCCGACTCGGCCGCTGCACAATTCAATCCCTCCCCGGTCCTCTTCGCGCTCCCCGGCGGGTCCGATCTGTCCCGGAGAACTCGCGCCGGCGATCGAAACCCGCTAACGCACGCAAAAGTAAAGTAGTCGGCCGCGAAAATAATTCATAAACCGGCTGAAAAGATAAAAGGAGGGGTGCAACACGAGGACTTCCCAAGAGGTCACCCATCTTAGTACTGCTCTCGCCCAAGCACGCTTAACTGCGGAGTTCTTATGGGATCCGGTGCATTAGTGCTGGTATGGTCGCACCCATCAGCATGTGCACTGCAAATCTACTTAACCCGTGCCCCCCTCGCCTGCCCCGACTCGGCCGCTGCACAATTCAATCCCTCCCAGGTCCTTTCCCCGCTCCCCGGCAGGTCCGATCTGCCCCGGAGATCCCGCGCCGGCGATCGAAACCCGCTAACGCACGCAAAAGTAAAGTAGTCGGCCGCGAAAATAATTCATAAACCGGCTGAAAAGATAAAAGGAGGGGTGCAACACGAGGACTTCCCAAGAGGTCACCCATCTTAGTACTGCTCTCGCCCAAGCACGTTTAACTGCGGAGTTCTAATGGGATCCGGCGATCGAAACCCGCTAACGCACGCAAAAGTAAATTAGTCGGCCGCGAAAATAATTCATAAACCAGCTGAAAAGATAAAAGGAGGGGTGCAACACGAGGACTTCCCAAGAGGTCACCCATCTTAGTACTGCTCTCGCCCAAGCACGCTTTACTGCGGAGTTCTGATGGGATCCGGTGCATTAGTGCTGGTATGGTCGCACCCATCAGCATGTGCACTGCAAATCTACTTAACCCGTGCCCCCCTCGCATGCCCCGACTCGGCCGCTGCACAATTCAATCCCTCCCCGGCCCTTTCCCCGCTCCCCGGCGGGTCCGATCTGTCCCGGAGACCCCGCGCCGGCGATCGAAACCCGTTAACGCACGCAAAAGTAAAGTAGTCGGCCGCGAAAATAATTCATAAACCGGCTGAAAAGATAAAAGGAGGGGTGCAACACGAGGACTTCCCAAGAGGTCACCCATCTTAGTACTGCTCTAGCCCAAGCACGCTTAACTGCGGAGTTCTGATTGGATCCGGCGATCGAAACCCGCTAACGCACGCAAAAGTAAAGTAGTCGGCCGCGAAAATAATTTATAATACGGCTGAAAAGATAAAAGGAGGGGTACAACACGAGGACTTCCCAAGCGGTCACCCATCTTAGTACTGCTGTCGCCCAAGCACGCTTAAATGCGGAGTTCTGATGGGATCCGGTGCATTAGTGCTGGTATGGTCGCACACATCAACATGTGTACTGCAAATCTACTTAACCCGTGCCCCCCTCGCCTGCCCCGACTCGGCCGCTGCACAATTCAATCCGTCCCCGGCCCTTTCATCGCTCCCCGGAGGGTCCGATCTACCCCGGAGACCCCACGCCGGCGATCGAAACCCGCTAGCGCACGCAAAAGTAAAGTAGTCGGCCGCGAAAATAATTCATAAACCGGCTGAAAAGATAAAAGGAGGGGTGCAACACGAGAACTTCCCAAGAGGTCACCCATCTTAGTACTGCTCTCGCCCAAGCACGCATAACTGCGGAGTTCTGATGGGATCCGGCGATCGAAACCCGCTAACGCACGCAAAAGTAAAGTAGTCGGCCACGAAAATAATTCATAAAACCGGCTGAAAAGATAAAAGGAGGGGTGCAACACGAGGACTTCCCAAGAGGTCACCCATCTTAGTACTGCACTCGCCCAAGCACGCTTAACTGCGGAGTTCTGATGGGATCCGGCGATCGAAACCCGCTAACGCACGCAAAAGTAAAGTAGTCGGCCGCGAAAATAATTCATAAACCGGCTAAAAAGATAAAAGGAGGGGTGCAACACGAGGACTTTCCCAAGAGGTCACCCATCTTAGTACTGCTCTCGCCCAAGCACGCTTAACAGCGGAGTTCTGATGGGATCCGGCGATCGAAACCCGCTAACGCACGCAAAAGTAAAGTAGTCGGCCGCGAAATAATTCATAAACCGGCTGAAAAGATAAAAGGAGGGGTGCAACACGAGGACTTCCCAAGAGGTCACCCATCTTAGTACTGCACTCGCCCAAGCACGCTTAACTGCGGAGTTCTGATGGGATCCGGCGATCGAAACCCGCTAACGCACGTAAAAGTAAAGTAGTCGGCCGCGAAAATAATTCATAAACCGGCTGAAAAGATAAAAGGAGGGGTGCAACACGAGGACTTCCCAAGAGGTCACCCATCTTAGTCCTGCTCTCGCCCAAGCACGCTTAACTGCGGAGTTCTGATGGGATCCGGCGATCGAGATCCGCTAACGCACGCAAAATTAAAGTAGTCGGCCGCGAAAATAATTCATAAACCGGTTGAAAAGATAAAAGGAGGGGTGCAACACGAGGACTTCCCAAGAGGTCGCCCATCTTAGTACTGCTCTCGCCCAAGCACGCTTAACTGCGGAGTTCTGATGGGATCCGGCGATCGAGATCCGCTAACGCACGCAAAATTAAAGTAGTCGGCCGCGAAAATAATTCATAATCCGGCTGAAAAGATAAAAGGAGGGGTGCAACACGAGGACTTCCCAAGAGGTCACCCATCTTAGTACTGCTCTCGCCCAAGCACGCTTAACGGCGGAGTTCTGATGGGATCCGGTGCATTAGTGCTGGTATGGTCGCACCCATCAGCATATGCACTGCAAATCTACTTAACCCGTGCCCCCCTCGCCTGCCCCGACTCGGCCGCTGCACAATTCAATCCCTCCCCTGCCCTTTCCCCGCTCCCCGGCGGGTCCGATCTGCACCGAAAACCCCGCGCCGTCGATCGAACCCGCTAACGGAAGCAAAAGTAAAGTAGTCGGCCGCGAAAATAATTCATAAACCGGCTGAAAAGATAAAAGGAGGGGTGCACCACGAGGACTTCCCAAGAGGTCACCCATCTTAGTACTGCTCTCGCCCAAGCACGCTTAACTGCGGAGTTCTGATGGGATCCGGCGATCGAAACCCGCTAACGCACGCAAAAGTAAAGTAGTCGGCCGCGAAAATAATTCATAAACCGGCTAAAAGATAAAAGGAGGGGTGCAACACGAGGACTTCCCAAGAGGTCACCCATCTTAGTACTGCTCTCGCCCAAGCACGCTTAACTGCGGAGTTCTGATGGGATCCGGCGATCGAAACCCGCTAACGCACGCAAAAGTAAAGTAGTCGGCCGCGAAAATAATTCATAAACCGGCTGAAAAGATAAAAGGAGGGGTGCAACACGAGGACTTCCCAAGAGGTCACCCATCTTAGTACTGCACTCGCCCAAGCACGCTTTACTGCGGAGTTCTGATGGGATCCGGCGATCGAAACCCGCTAACGCACGCAAAAGTAAAATAGTCGGCCGCGAAAATAATTCATAAACCGGCTGAAAAGATGAAAGGAGGGGTGCAACACGAGGACTTCCCAAGAGTTCACCCATCTTAGAACTGCTCTCGCTCAAGCACGCTTAACTGCGGAGTTCTGATGGATCCGGCGATCGAAACCCGCTAACGCATGCAAAAGTAAAGTAGTCGGCCGCGAAAATAATTCATAAACCGGCTGAAAAGATAAAAGGAGGGGTGCAACACGAGCACTTCCCAAGAGGTCACCCATCTTAGTACTGCACTCGCCCAAGCACGCTTAACTGCGGAGTTCTGATGGGATCCGGCGATCGAAACCCGCTAACGCACGCAAAAGTAAAGTAGTCGGCCGCGAAAATAATTCATAAACCGGCTAAAAAGATAAAAGGAGGGGTGCAACACGAGGACTTCCCAAGAGGTCACCCATCTTAGTACTGCTCTCGCCCAAGCACGCTTAACAGCGGAGTTCTGATGGGATCCGGCGATCGAAACCCGCTAACGCACGCAAAAGTAAAGTAGTCGGCCGCGAAAATAATTCATAAACCGGCTGAAAAGATAAAAGGAGGGGTGCAACACGAGGACTTCCCAAGAGGTCACCCATCTTAGTACTGCACTCGCCCAAGCACGCTTAACTGCGGAGTTCTGATGGGATCCGGCGATCGAAACCCGCTAACGCACGTAAAAGTAAAGTAGTCGGCCGCGAAAATAATTCATAAACCGGCTGAAAAGATAAAAGGAGGGGTGCAACACGAGGACTTCCCAAGAGGTCACCCATCTTAGTCCTGCTCTCGCCCAAGCACGCTTAACTGCGGAGTTCTGATGGGATCCGGCGATCGAGATCCGCTAACGCACGCAAAATTAAAGTAGTCGGCCGCGAAAATAATTCATAAACCGGTTGAAAAGATAAAAGGAGGGGTGCAACACGAGGACTTCCCAAGAGGTCGCCCATCTTAGTACTGCTCTCGCCCAAGCACGCTTAACTGCGGAGTTCTGATGGATCCGGCGATCGAGATCCGCTAACGCACGCAAAATTAAAGTAGTCGGCCGCGAAAATAATTCATAATCCGGCTGAAAGATAAAAGGAGGGGTGCAACACGAGGACTTCCCAAGAGGTCACCCATCTTAGTACTGCTCTCGCCCAAGCACGCTTAACGGCGGAGTTCTGATGGGATCCGGTGCATTAGTGCTGGTATGGTCGCACCCATCAGCATATGCACTGCAAATCTACTTAACCCGTGCCCCCCTCGCCTGCCCCGACTCGGCCGCTGCACAATTCAATCCCTCCCCTGCCCTTTCCCCGCTCCCCGGCGGGTCCGATCTGCACCGAAAACCCCGCGCCGTCGATCGAAACCCGCTAACGGAAGCAAAAGTAAAGTAGTCGGCCGCGAAAATAATTCATAAACCGGCTGAAAAGATAAAAGGAGGGGTGCACCACGAGGACTTCCCAAGAGGTCACCCATCTTAGTACTGCTCTCGCCCAAGCACGCTTAACTGCGGAGTTCTGATGGGATCCGGCGATCGAAACCCGCTAACGCACGCAAAAGTAAAGTAGTCGGCCGCGAAAATAATTCATAAACCGGCTAAAAAGATAAAAGGAGGGGTGCAACACGAGGACTTCCCAAGAGGTCACCCATCTTAGTACTGCTCTCGCCCAAGCACGCTTAACTGCGGAGTTCTGATGGGATCCGGCGATCGAAACCCGCTAACGCACGCAAAAGTAAAGTAGTCGGCCGCGAAAATAATTCATAAACCGGCTGAAAAGATAAAAGGAGGGGTGCACCACGAGGACTTCCCAAGAGGTCACCCATCTAGTACTGCTCTCGCCCAAGCACGCTTAACTGCGGAGTTCTGATGGGATCCGGCGATCGAAACCCGCTAACGCACGCAAAAGTAAAGTAGTCGGCCGCGAAAATAATTCATAAACCGGCTAAAAAGATAAAAGGAGGGGTGCAACACGAGGACTTCCCAAGAGGTCACCCATCTTAGTACTGCTCTCGCCCAAGCACGCTTAACTGCGGAGTTCTGATGGGATCCGGCGATCGAAACCCGCTAACGCACGCAAAAGTAAAGTAGTCGGCCGCGAAAATAATTCATAAACCGGCTGAAAAGATAAAAGGAGGGGTGCAACACGAGGACTTCCCAAGAGGTCACCCATCTTAGTACTGCACTCGCCCAAGCACGCTTTACTGCGGAGTTCTGATGGGATCCGGCGATCGAAACCCGCTAACGCACGCAAAAGTAAAATAGTCGGCCGCGAAAATAATTCATAAACCGGCTGAAAAGATGAAAGGAGGGGTGCAACACGAGGACTTCCCAAGAGTTCACCCATCTTAGAACTGCTCTCGCTCAAGCACGCTTAACTGCGGAGTTCTGATGGGATCCGGCGATCGAAACCCGCTAACGCATGCAAAAGTAAAGTAGTCGGCCGCGAAAATAATTCATAAACCGGCTGAAAAGATAAAAGGAGGGGTGCAACACGAGCACTTCCCAAGAGGTCACCCATCTTAGAACTGCTCTCGCCCAAGCACGCTTAACTGCGGACTCCTGATGGGATCCGGCGATCGAAACCCGCTAACACACGTAAAAGTAAAGTAGTTGGCCGCGAAAATAATTCATAAACCGGCTGAAAAGATAAAAGGAGGGGTGCAACGCGAGGACTTCCCAAGAGTTCACCCATCTTAGAACTGCTCTCGCTCAAGCACGCTTAACTGCGGAGTTATGATGGGATCCGGCGATCGAAACCCGCTAACGCACTCAAAAGTAAAGTAGTCGGCCGCGAAAATAATTCATAAACTGGCTAAAAATATAAAATGAGGGGTGCAACACGAGGACTTCCAAGAGGTCACCCATCTTAGAACTGCTCTCGCTCAAGCACGCTTAACTGCGGAGTTCTGATGGGATCCGGCGATCGAAACCCGCTAACGCAAGCAAAAGTAAAGTAGTCGGCCGCGAAAATAATTCTTAAACCGGCTGAAAAGATAAAAGGAGGGGTGCAACACGAGGACTTCCCAAGAGGTCACCCATCTTAGTCCTGCTCTCGCCCAAGCACGCTTAACTGCGGAGTTCTGATGGGATCCGGCGATCGAAACCCGCTAACGCACGTAAAAGTAAAGTAGTTGGCCGCGAAAATAATTCATAAACCGGCTGAAAAAGATAAAAGGAGGGGTGCAACACGAGGACTTCCCAAGAGGTCACCCATCTTAGTCCTGCTCTCGCCCAAGCACGCTTAACTGCGGAGTTCTGATGGGATCCGGCGATCGAGATCCGCTAACGCACGCAAAATTAAAGTAGTCGGCCGCGAAAATAATTCATAAACCGGCTGAAAAGATAAAAGGAGGGGTGCAACACGAGGACTTCCCAAGAGGTCACCCATCTTAGTACTGCTCTCGCCAAGCACGCTTAACGGCGGAGTTCTGATGGGATCCGGTGCATTAGTGCTGGTATGGTCGCACCCATCAGCATATGCACTGCAAATCTACTTAACCCGTGCCCCCCTCGCCTGCCCCGACTCGGCCGCTGCACAATTCAATCCCTCCCCTGCCCTTTCCCCGCTCCCCGGCGGGTCCGATCTGCACCGAAAACCCCGCGCCGTCGATCGAAACCCGCTAACGGAAGCAAAAGTAAAGTAGTCGGCCGCGAAAATAATTCATAAACCGGCTGAAAAGATAAAAGGAGGGGTGCAACACGAGGACTTCCCAAGAGGTCACCCATCTTAGTACTGCTCTCGCCCAAGCACGCTTAACTGCGGAGTTCCGATGGGATCCGGCGATCGAAACCCGCTAACGCACGCAAAAGTAAGTAGTCGGCCGCGAAAATAATTCATAAACCGGCTAAAAAGATAAAAGGAGGGGTGCAACACGAGGACTTCCCAAGAGGTCACCCATCTTAGTACTGCTCTCGCCCAAGCACGCTTAACTGCGGAGTTCTGATGGGATCCGGCGATCGAAACCCGCTAACGCACGCAAAAGTAAAGTAGTCGGCCGCGAAAATAATTCATAAACCGGCTGAAAAGATAAAAGGAGGGGTGCAACGCGAGGACTTCCCAAGAGTTCACCCATCTTAGAACTGCTCTCGCTCAAGCACGCTTAACTGCGGAGTTATGATGGGATCCGGCGATCGAAACCCGCTAACGCACTCAAAAGTAAAGTAGTCGGCCGCGAAATAATTCATAAACTGGCTAAAAATATAAAATGAGGGGTGCAACACGAGGACTTCCCAAGAGGTCACCCATCTTAGAACTGCTCTCGCTCAAGCACGCTTAACTGCGGAGTTCTGATGGGATCCGGCGATCGAAACCCGCTAACGCAAGCAAAAGTAAAGTAGTCGGCCGCGAAAATAATTCATAAACCGGCTAAAAAGATAAAAGGAGGGGTGCAACACGAGGACTTCCCAAGAGGTCACCCATCTTAGAACTGCTCTCGCCCAAGCACGCTTAACTGCGGAGTCCTGATGGGATCCGGCGATCGAAACCCGCTAACGCACGTAAAAGTAAAGTAGTTGGCCGCGAAAATAATTCATAAACCGGCTGAAAAGATAAAAGGAGGGGTGCAACACGAGGACTTCCCAAGAGGTCACCCATCTTAGTCCTGCTCTCGCCCAAGCACGCTTAACTGCGGAGTTCTGATGGGATCCGGCGATCGAGACCCGCTAACGCACGCAAAAGTAAAGTAGTCGGCCGCGAAATAATTCATAAACCGGCTGAAAAGATAAAAGAGGGGTGCAACACGAGGACTTCCCAAGAGGTCACCCATCTTAGTACTGCTCTCGCCCAAGCACGCTTAACGGCGGACTTCTGATGGGATCCGGTGCAATAGTGCTGGTATGGTCGGACCCATCTACTTAACCCGTGCCCCCCTCGCCTGCCCCGACTCGGCCGCTGCACAATTCAATCCCTCCTCGGCCCTTTCCCCGCTCCCCGGCGGGTCCGATCTGCACCGGAAACCCCGCGCCGTCGATCGAAACCCGCTAACGGACGCAAAAGTAAAGTAGTCGGCCGCGAAAATAATTCATAAACCGGCTGAAAAGATAAAAGGAGGGGTGCAACACGAGGACTTCCCAAGAGGTCACCATCTTAGTACTGCTCTCGCCAAGCAGGCTTAACTGCGGAGTTCTGATGGGATCCGGCGATCGAGATCCGCTAACGCACGCAAAATTAAAGTAGTCGGCCGCGAAAATAATTCATAACCGGCTGAAAAGATAAAAGGAGGGGTGCAACACGAGGACTTCCCAAGAGGTCACCCATCTTAGTACTGCTCTCGCCCAAGCACGCTTAACGGCGGAGTTCTGATGGGATCCGGCGATCGAAACCCGCTAACGCACGCAAAAAGTAAAGTAGTCGGCCGCGAAAATAATTCATAAACCAGCTGAAAAGATAAAAGGAGGGGTGCAACACGAGGACTTCCCAAGAGGTCACCCATCTTAGTTCTGCTCTCGCCCAAGCACGCTTAACTGCGGAGTTCTGATGGGATCCGGTGCATTAGTGCTGGTATGGTCGCACCCATCAGCATGTGCACTGCAAATCTACTTAACCCGTGCCCCCCTCGTCTGCCCCGACTCGGCCGCTGCACAATTCAATCCCTCCCCAGCCCTTTCCCCGCTCCCCGGCGGGTCCGATCTGCACCGGAAACCCCGCGCCGTCGATCGAAATCCGCTAACGGACGCAAAAGTAAAGTAGTCGGCCCAGAAAATAATTTATAAACCGGCTGAAAAGATACAAGGAGGGGTGCAACACGAGGACTTCCCAAGAGGTCACCTATCTTAGTACTGCTCTCGCCCAAGCACGCTTAACTGCGGAGTTCTGATGGGATCCAACGATCGAAACCCGCTAACGCACGCAAAAGTAAAGTAGCCGGCCGCGAAAATACTTCATAAACCGGCTAAAAAGATAAAAGGAGGGGTGCAACACGAGGACTTCCCAAGAGGTCGCCCATCTTAGTACTGCTCTCGCCCAAGCACGCTTAACTGCGGAGTTCTGATGGGATCCGGCGATCGAGATCCGCTAACGCACGCAAAATTAAAGTAGTCGGCCGCGAAAATAATTCATAAACCGGCTGAAAAGATAAAAGGAGGGGTGCAACACGAGGACTTCCCAAGAGGTCACCCATCTTAGTACTGCTCTCGCCCAAGCACGCTTAACGGCGGAGTTCTGATGGGATCCGGTGCATTAGTGCTGGTATGGTCGCACCCATCAGCATATGCACTGCAAATCTACTTAACCCGTGCCCCCCTCGCCTGCCCCGACTCGGCCGCTGCACAATTCAATCCCTCCCCTGCCCTTTCCCCGCTCCCCGGCGGGTCCGATCTGCACCGAAAACCCCGCGCCGTCGATCGAAACCCGCTAACGGAAGCAAAAGTAAAGTAGTCGGCCGCGAAAATAATTCATAAACCGGCTGAAAAGATAAAAGGAGGGGTGTGCAACACGAGGACTTCCCAAGAGGTCACCCATCTTAGTACTGCTCTCGCCCAAGCACGCTTAACTGCGGAGTTCCGATGGGATCCGGCGATCGAAACCCGCTAACGCACGCAAAAGTAAAGTAGTCGGCCGCGAAAATAATTCATAAACCGGCTAAAAAGATAAAAGGAGGGGTGCAACACGAGGACTTCCCAAGAGGTCACCCATCTTAGTACTGCTCTCGCCCAAGCACGCTTAACTGCGGAGTTCTGATGGGATCCGGCGATCGAAACCCGCTAACGCACGCAAAAGTAAAGTAGTCGGCCGCGAAAATAATTCATAAACCGGCTGAAAAGATAAAAGGAGGGGTGCAACACGAGGACTTCCCAAAAGGTCACCCATCTTAGTACTGCACTCGCCCAAGCACGCTTTACTGCGGAGTTCTGATGGGATCCGGCGATCGAAACCCGCTAACGCACGCAAAAGTAAAGTAGTCGGCCGCGAAAAAAATTCATAAACCGGCTGAAAAGATGAAAGGAGGGGTGCAACACGAGGACTTCCCAAGAGTTCACCCATGTTAGAACTGCTCTCGCTCAAGCACGCTTAACTGCGGAGTTCTGATGGGATCCGGCGATCGAAACCCGCTAACGCATGCAAAAGTAAAGTAGTCGGCCGCGAAAATAATTCATAAACCGGCTGAAAAGATAAAAGGAGGGGTGCAACACGAGCACTTCCCAAGAGGTC
The DNA here is from genome assembly GCA_018350135.1 of Citrus trifoliata. Taxonomy (NCBI): domain Eukaryota; kingdom Viridiplantae; phylum Streptophyta; class Magnoliopsida; order Sapindales; family Rutaceae; genus Citrus; species Citrus trifoliata. Next base: position 57,541 of record VKKW01000335.1, on the reverse strand, counting down.
ACCCATCTTAGAACTGCTCTCGCCCAAGCACGCTTAACTGCGGACTCCTGATGGGATCCGGCGATCGAAACCCGCTAACACACGTAAAAGTAAAGTAGTTGGCCGCGAAAATAATTCATAAACCGGCTGAAAGATAAAAGGAGGGGTGCAACGCGAGGACTTCCCAAGAGTTCACCCATCTTAGAACTGCTCTCGCTCAAGCACGCTTAACTGCGGAGTTCTGATGGGATCCGGCGATCGAAACCCGCTAACGCACTCAAAAGTAAAGTAGTCGGCCGCGAAAATAATTCATAAACTGGCTAAAAATATAAAATGAGGGGTGCAACACGAGGACTTCCCAAGAGGTCACCCATCTTAGAACTGCTCTCGCTCAAGCACGCTTAACTGCGGAGTTCTGATGGGATCCGGCGATCGAAACCCGCTAACGCAAGCAAAAGTAAAGTAGTCGGCCGCGAAAATAATTCATAAACCGGCTAAAAAGATAAAAGGAGGGGTTGCAAACACGAGGACTTCCCAAGAGGTCACCCATCTTAGAACTGCTCTCGCCCAAGCACGCTTAACTGCGGAGTCCTGATGGGATCCGGCGATCGAAACCCGCTAACGCACGTAAAAGTAAAGTAGTTGGCCGCGAAAATAATTCATAAACCGGCTGAAAAGATAAAAGGAGGGGTGCAACACGAGGACTTCCCAAGAGGTCACCCATCTTAGTACTGCTCTCGCCCAAGCACGCTTAGCTACGGAGTTCTGATGGGATCCGGCGATCGAAACCCGCTAACGCACGCAAAAGTAAAGTAGTCGGCCGCGAAAATAATTCATAAACCGGCTGAAAAGATAAAGGACGGGTGCAACACGAGGACTTCCCAAGAGGTCACCCATCTTAGTACTGCTCTCGCCCAAGCACGCTTAACGGCGGAGTTCTGATGGGATCCGGTGCATTAGTGCTGGTATGGTCGGACCCATCTACTTAACCCGTGCCCCCCTCGCCTGCCCCGACTCGGCCGCTGCACAATTCAATCCCTCCTCGGCCCTTTCCCCGCTCCCCGGCGGGTCCGATCTGCACCAGAAACCCCGCGCCGTCGATCGAAACCCGCTAACGGACGCAAAAGTAAAGTAGTTGGCCGCGAAAATAATTCATAAACCGGCTGAAAAGATAAAAGGAGGGGTGCAACACGAGGACTTCCCAAGAGGTCACCCATCTTAGTACTGCTCTCGCCCAAGCACGCTTAACTGCGGAGTTCTGATGCGATCCGGCGATCGAAACCCGCTAACGGACGCAAAAGTAAAGTAGTCGGCCGCGAAAATAATTCATAAACCGGCTGAAAAAATAAAAGGAGGGGTGCAACACGAGAACTTCCCAAGAGGTCACCCATCTTAGTACTGCTCTCGCCCAAGCACGCTTAACTGCGGAGTTCTGATGGGATCCGGGGATCGAAACCCGCTAACGCACGCAAAAGTAAAGTAGTCGGCCACGAAAATAATTCATAAACCAGCTGAAAAGATAAAAGGAGGGGTGCAACACGAGGATTTCCCAAGAGGTCACCCATCTTAGTACTGCTCTCGCCAAGCACGCTTAACTGCGGAGTTCTGATGGGATCCGGCGATCGAAACCCGCTAACGCACGCAAAAGTAAAGTAGTCAGCCGCGAAAATAATTCATAAACCGGCTGAAAAGATAAAAGGAGGGGTGCAACACGAGGACTTCCCAAGAGGTCACCCATCTTAGTACTGCTCTCGCCCAAGCACGCTTAACTGCGGAGTTCTGATGGGATCCGGCGATCGAAACCCGCTAACGCACGCAAAAGTAAAGTAGTCGGCCGCGAAAATAATTCATTAACCGGCTGAAAAGATAAAAGGAGGGGTGCAACACGAGGACTTCCCAAGAGGTCACCCATCTTAGTACTGCTCTCGCCCAAGCACGCTTAACTGCGGAGTTCTGATGGGATCCGGCGATCGAAACCCGCTAACGCACGCAAAAGTAAAGTAGTCGGCCGCGAAAATAATTCATAAACCGGCTGAAAAGATAAAAGGAGGGGTGCAACACGAGGACTTCCCAAGAGGTCACCCATCTTAGTACTGCTCTCGCCCAAGCACGCTTAACTGCGGAGTTCTGATGGGATCCGGCGATCGAAACCCGCTAACGCACGCAAAAGTAAAGTAGTCGGCCGCGAAAATAATTCATAAACCAGCTGAAAAGATAAAAGGAGGGGTGCAACACGAGGACTTCCCAAGAGGTCACCCATCTTAGTACTGCTCTCGCCCAAGCACGCTTAACTGCGGAGTTCTGATGGGATCCGGTGCATTAGTGCTGGTATGGTTGCACCCATCAGCATGTGCACTGCAAATCTACTTAACCCGTGCCCCCCTCGCCTGCCCCGACTCGGCCGCTGCACAATTCAATCCCTCCCCAGCTCTTTCCCCGCTCCCCGGCGGGTCCGATCTGCACCGGAAACCCCGCGCCGTCGATCGAAATCCGCTAACGGACGCAAAAGTAAAGTAGTCGGCCAAGAAAATAATTTATAAACCGGCTGAAAAGATACAAGGAGGGGTGCAACACGAGGACTTCCCAAGAGGTCACCTATCTTAGTACTGCTCTCGCCCAAGCACGCTTAACTGCGGAGTTCTGATGGGATCCAACGATCGAAACCCGCTAACGCACGCAAAAGTAAAGTAGCCGGCCGCGAAAATACTTCATAAACCGGCTAAAAAGATAAAAGGAGGGGTGCAACACGAGGACTTCCCAAGAGGTCGCCCATCTTAGTACTGCTCTCGCCCAAGCACGCTTAACTGCGGAGTTCTGATGGGATCCGGCGATCGAGATCCGCTAACGCACGCAAAATTAAAGTAGTCGGCCGCGAAAATAATTCATAAACCGGCTGAAAAGATAAAAGGAGGGGTGCAACACGAGGACTTCCCAAGAGGTCACCCATCTTAGTACTGCTCTCGCCCAAGCACGCTTAACGGCGGAGTTCTGATGGGATCCGGTGCATTAGTGCTGGTATGGTCGCACCCATCAGCATATGCACTGCAAATCTACTTAACCCGTGCCCCCCTCGCCTGCCCCGACTCGGCCGCTGCACAATTCAATCCCTCCCTGCCCTTTCCCCGCTCCCCGGCGGGTCCGATCTGCACCGAAAACCCCGCGCCGTCGATCGAAACCCGCTAACGGAAGCAAAAGTAAAGTAGTCGGCCGCGAAAATAATTCATAAACCGGCTGAAAAGATAAAAGGAGGGGTGCAACACGAGGACTTCCCAAGAGGTCACCCATCTTAGTACTGCTCTCGCCCAAGCACGCTTAACTGCGGAGTTCTGATGGATCCGGCGATCGAAACCCGCTAACGCACGCAAAAGTAAAGTAGTCGGCCGCGAAAATAATTCATAAACCGGCTGAAAAGATAAAAGGAGGGGTGCAACACGAGGACTTCCCAAGAGGTCACCCATCTTAGTACTGCTCTCGCCCAAGCACGCTTAACTGCGGAGTTCTGATGGGATCCGGCGATCGAAACCCGCTAACGCACGCAAAAGTAAAGTAGTCGGCCGCGAAAATAATTCATAAACCGGCTAAAAAGATAAAAGGAGGGGTGCAACACGAGGACTTCCCAAGAGGTCACCCATCTTAGTACTGCTCTCGCCCAAGCACGCTTAACTGCGGAGTTCTGATGGGATCCGGCGATCGAAACCCGCTAACGCACGCAAAAGTAAAGTAGTCGGCCGCGAAAATAATTCATAAACCGGCTGAAAAGATAAAAGGAGGGGTGCAACACGAGGACTTCCCAAGAGGTCACCCATCTTAGTACTGCACTCGCCCAAGCACGCTTTACTGCGGAGTTCTGATGGGATCCGGCGATCGAAACCCGCTAACGCACGCAAAAGTAAAGTAGTCGGCCGCGAAAATAATTCATAAACCGGCTGAAAAGATGAAAGGAGGGGTGCAACACGAGGACTTCCCAAGAGTTCACCCATCTTAGAACTGCTCTCGCTCAGCACGCTTAACTGCGGAGTTCTGATGGGATCCGGCGATCGAAACCCGCTAACGCATGCAAAAGTAAAGTAGTCGGCCGCGAAAATAATTCATAAACCGGCTGAAAAGATAAAAGGAGGGGTGCAACACGAGCACTTCCCAAGAGGTCACCCATCTTAGAATTGCTCTCGCCCAAGCACGCTTAACTGCGGACTCCTGATGGGATCCGGCGATCGAAAACCCGCTAACACACGTAAAAGTAAAGTAGTTGGCCGCGAAAATAATTCATAAACCGGCTGAAAAGATAAAAGGAGGGGTTCAACGCGAGGACTTCCCAAGAGTTCACCCATCTTAGAACTGCTCTCGCTCAAGCACGCTTAACTGCGGAGTTCTGATGGGATCCGGCGATCGAAACCCGCTAACGCACTCAAAGTAAAGTAGTCGGCCGCGAAAATAATTCATAAACTGGCTAAAAATATAAAATGAGGGGTGCAACACGAGGACTTCCCAAGAGGTCACCCATCTTAGAACTGCTCTCGCTCAAGCACGCTTAACTGCGGAGTTCTGATGGGATCCGGCGATCGAAACCCGCTAACGCAAGCAAAAGTAAAGTAGTCGGCCGCGAAAATAATTCATAAACCGGCTAAAAAGATAAAAGGAGGGGTGCAACACAAGGACTTTCCCAAGAGGTCACCCATCTTAGAACTGCTCTCGCCCAAGCACGCTTAAATGCGGAGTCCTGATGGGATCCGGCGATCGAAACCCGCTAACGCACGTAAAAGTAAAGTAGTTGGCCGCGAAAATAATTCATAAACCGGCTGAAAAGATAAAAGGAGGGGTGCAACACGAGGACTTCCCAAGAGGTCACCCATCTTAGTACTGCTCTCGCCCAAGCACGCTTAACGGCGGAGTTCTGATGGGATCCGGTGCATTAGTGCTGGTATGGTCGGACCCATCTACTTAACCCGTGCCCCCCTCGCCTGCCCCGACTCGGCCGCTGCACAATTCAATCCCTCCTCGGCCCTTTCCCCGCTCCCCGGCGGGTCCGATCTGCACCGGAAACCCCGCGCCGTCGATCGAAACCCGCTAACGGACGCAAAAGTAAAGTAGTCGGCCGCGAAATAATTCATAAACCGGCTGAAAAGATAAAAGGAGGGGTGCAACACGAGGACTTCCCAAGAGGTCACCCATCTTAGTACTGCTCTCGCCCAAGCACGCTTAACTGCGGAGTTCTGATGGGATCCGGCGATCGAAACCCGCTAACGGACGCAAAAGTAAAGTAGTCGGCCGCGAAAATAATTCATAAACCGCTGAAAAAAATAAAAGGAGGGGTGCAACACGAGAACTTCCCAAGAGGTCACCCATCTTAGCACTGCTCTCGCCCAAGCACGCTTAACTGCAGAGTTCTGATGGGATCCGGTGCATTAGTGCTAGTATGGTCGCACCCATCAGCATGTGCACTGCAAATCTACTTAACCCGTGCCCCCCTCGCCTGCCCCGACTCGGCCGCTGCACAATTCAATCCGTCCGCGGCCCTTTCCCTGCTCCCCGGCGGGTCCGATCTACCCCGGAGTCACCGCGCCGGCGATTGAAACCCGCTAACGCACGCAAAAGTAAAGTAGTCGCCCGCGAAAATAATTCATAAACCGGCTGAAAAGATAAAAGGAGGGGTGCAACACGAGGACTTCCCAAGAGGTCACCCATTTTAGTACTGCTCTCGCCCAAGCACGCTTAACTGCGGAGTTCTGATGGGATCCGGTGCATTAGTGCTGGTATGGTCGCACCCATCAGCATGTGCACTGCAAATCTACTTAACCCGTGCCCCCCTCGCCTGCCCCGACTCGGCCGCTGCACAGTTCAATCCCTCCCTGGCCCTTTCGCCGCTCCCCGGCGGGTCCGATCTGCCCCGGAGTCACCGCGCCGGCGATTGAAACCCGCTAACGCACGCAAAAGTAAAGTAGTCGGCCGCGAAAATAATTCATAAACCGGCTGAAAAGATAAAAGGAGGGGTGCAACACGAGGACTTCCCAAGAGGTCACCCATTTTAGTACTGCTCTCGCCCAAGCACGCTTAACTGCGGAGTTCTGATGGGATCCGGTGCATTAGTGCTGGTTATGGTCGCACCCATCAGCATGTGCACTGCAAATCTACTTAACCCGTGCCCCCCTCGCCTGCCCCGACTCGGCCGCTGCACAGTTCAATCCCTCCCTGGCCCTTTCGCCGCTCCCCGGCGGGTCCGATCTGCCCCGGAGTCACCGCGCCGGCGATTGAAACCCGCTAACGCACGCAAAAGTAAAGTAGTCGGCCGCGAAAATAATTCATAAACCGGCTGAAAAGATAAAAGGAGGGGTGCAACACGAGGACTTCCCAAGAGGTCACCCATTTTAGTACTGCTCTCGCCAAGCACGCTTAACTGCGGAGTTCTGATGGGATCCGGTGCATTAGTGCTGGTATGGTCGCAACCATCAGCATGTGCACTGCAAATCTACTTAACCCGTGCCCCCCTCGCCTGCCCCGACTCGGCCGCTGCACAATTCAATCCCTCCCCGGCCTTTCCCCGCTCCCCGGCGGTCCGATCTGCCCCGGAGACCCCGCGCCGGCGATCGAAACCCGCTAACGCACGCAAAGTAAAGAAGTCGGCCACGAAAATAATTCATAAACGGCTGAAAAGATAAAAGGAGGGGTGCAACACGAGGACTTCCCAAGAGGACATCCATCTTAGTACTGCTCTCGCCCAAGCACGCTTAACTGCGGAGTTCTGATGGGATCCGGTGCATTAGTGCTGGTATGGTCGCACCCATCAGCATGTGCACTGCAAATCTACTTAACCCGTGCCCCCCTCGCCTGCCCCGACTCGGCCGCTGCACAGTTCAATCCCTCCCTGGCCCTTTCGCCGCTCCCCGGCGGGTCCGATCTGCCCCGGAGTCACCGCGCCGGCGATTGAAACCCGCTAACCGCACGCAAAAGTAAAGTAGTCGGCCGCGAAAATAATTCATAAACCGGCTGAAAAGATAAAAGGAGGGGTGCAACACGAGGACTTCCCAAGAGGTCACCCATTTAGTACTGCTCTCGCCCAAGCACGCTTAACTGCGGAGTTCTGATGGGATCCGGTGCATTAGTGCTGGTATGGTCGCAACCATCAGCATGGCACTGCAAATCTACTTAACCCGTGCCCCCCTCGCCTGCCCCGACTCGGCCGCTGCACAATTCAATCCCTCCCCGGCCCTTTCCCCGCTCCCCGGCGGGTCCGATCTGCCCCGGAGACCCCGCGCCGGCGATCGAAACCCGCTAACGCACGCAAAAAGTAAAGAAGTCGGCCATGAAAATAATTCATAAACCGGCTGAAAATATAAAAGGAGGGGTGTGCAACACGAGGACTTCCCAAGAGGACACCCATCTAGTACTGCTCTCGCCCAAGCACGCTTAACTGCGGAGTTCTGATGGATTCGGCGATCGAAACCCGCTAACGCACGCAAAAGTAAAGTAGTCGGCCGCGAAAATAATTCATAAACCGGCTGAAAAGATAAAAGGAGGGGTGCAACACGAGGACTTCCCAAGAGGTCACCCATCTTAGTACTTCTCTCGCCCAAGCACGCTTAACTGCGGAGTTCTGATGGGATCCGGCGATCGAAACCCGCTAACGCACGCAAAAGTAAAGTAGTCGGCCGCGAAAATAATTCATAAACCGGCTGAAAAGATAAAAGGAGGGGAGCAACGCGAGGACTTCCCAATAGGTCACCCATCTTAGTACGGCTCTCGCCCAAGCACGCTTAAGTGCGGAGTTCTGATGGGATCCGGTGCATTAGTGCTGGTATGGTCGCACCCATCAGCATGTGCACTGCAATCTACTTAACCCGTGCCCCCCTCGCCTGCCCCGACTCGGCCGCTGCACAATTCAATCCCTCTCCGGCCCTTTCCCCGCTCACCGGCGGGTCCGATCTGCACAGGAGACCCCGCGCCGGCGATCGAAACCCCTAACGCACGCAAAAGTAAAGTAGTCGGCCACGGAAATAATCATAAACCGGCTGAAAATATAAAAGGAGGGGTTGCAACACGAGGACTTCCCAAGAGGTCACCCATCTTAGTACTGCTCTCGCCCAAGCACGCTTAACTGCGGAGTACTGATGCAATCCGGCGATCGAAACCCGCTAACGCACTCAAAGTAAAGTGGTTGCCACGAAAATAATTCATAAACCGGCTGAAAAGATAAAAGGAGAGGTGCAACACGAGGACTTCCCAAGAGGTCACCCATCTCAGTACTTCTCTCGCCCAAGCACGCTTAACTGCGGAGTTCTGATGGGATCCGGTGCATTAGTGCTGGTATGGTCGCACCCATCAGCATGTGCACTGCAAATCTACTTAACCCGTGCCCCCTCGCCTGCCCCGACTCGGCCGCTGCACAGTTCAATCCCTCCCTGGCCCTTTCGCCGCTCCCCGGCGGGTCCGATCTGCCCCGGAGTCACCGCGCCGGCGATTGAAACCCGCTAACGCACGCAAAAGTAAAGTAGTCGGCCGCGAAAATAATTCATAAACCGGCTGAAAAGATAAAAGGAGGGGTGCAACACGAGGACTTCCCAAGAGGTCACCCATTTTAGTACTGCTCTCGCCCAAGCACGCTTAACTGCGGAGTTCTGATGGGATCCGGTGCATTAGTGCTGGTATGGTCGCAACCATCAGCATGTGCACTGCAAATCTACTTAACCCGTGCCCCCCTCGCCTGCCCCGACTCGGCCGCTGCACAATTCAATCCCTCCCCGGCCCTTTCCCCGCTCCCCGGCGGGTCCGATCTGCCCCGGAGACCCCGCGCCGGCGATCGAAACCCGCTAACGCACGCAAAAGTAAAGAAGTCGGCCATGAAAATAATTCATAAACCGGCTGAAAATATAAAAGGAGGGGTGCAACACGAGGACTTCCCAAGAGGACACCCATCTTAGTACTGCTCTCGCCCAAGCACGCTTAACTGCGGAGTTCTGATGGGATTCGGCGATCGAAACCCGCTAACGCACGCAAAAGTAAAGTAGTCGGCCGCGAAAATAATTCATAAACCGGCTGAAAAGATAAAAGGAGGGGTGCAACACGAGGACTTCCCAAGAGGTCACCCATCTTAGTACTTCTCTCGCCCAAGCACGCTTAACTGCGGAGTTCTGATGGATCCGGCGATCGAAACCCGCTAACGCACGCAAAAGTAAAGTAGTCGGCCGCGAAAATAATTCATAAACCGGCTGAAAAGATAAAAGGAGGGGAGCAACGCGAGGACTTCCCAATAGGTCACCCATCTTAGTACGGCTCTCGCCCAAGCACGCTTAAGTGCGGAGTTCTGATGGGATCCGGTGCATTAGTGCTGGTATGGTCGCACCCATCAGCATGTGCACTGCAAATCTACTTAACCCGTGCCCCCCTCGCCTGCCCCGACTCGGCCGCTGCACAATTCAATCCCTCTCCGGCCCTTTCCCCGCTCACCGGCGGGTCCGATCTGAACAGGAGACCCTGCGCCGGCGATCGAAACCCGCTAACGCACGCAAAAGTAAAGTAGTCGGCCACGGAAATAATTCATAAACCGGCTGAAAATATAAAAGGAGGGGTGCAACACGAGGACTTCCCAAGAGGTCACCCATCTTAGTACTGCTCTCGCCCAAGCACGCTTAACTGCGGAGTACTGATGCAATCCGGCGATCGAAACCCGCTAACGCACTCAAAAGTAAAGTGGTTGGCCACGAAAATAATTCATAAACCGGCTGAAAAGATAAAAGGAGAGGTGCAACACGAGGACTTCCCAAGAGGTCACCTATCTCAGTACTTCTCTCGCCCAAGCACGCTTAACTGCGGAGTTCTGATGGGATCCGGCGATCGAAACCCGCTAACGCACGCAAAAGTAAAGTAGTCGGCCGCGAAAATAATTCATAAACCGGCTGAAAAGATAAAAGGAGGGGAGCAACGCGAGGACTTCCCAATAGGTCACCCATCTTAGTACGGCTCTCGCCCAAGCACGCTTAAGTGCGGAGTTCTGATGGGATCCGGTGCATTAGTGCTGGTATGGTCGCACCCATCAGCATGTGCACTGCAAATCTACTTAACCCGTGCCCCCCTCGCCTGCCCCGACTCGGCCGCTGCACAATTCAATCCCTCTCCGGCCCTTTCCCCGCTCCCCGGCGGGTCCGATCTGCCCAGGAGACCCCGCGCCGGCGATCGAAACCCGCTAACGCACGCAAAAGTAAAGTAGTCGGCCGCGGAAATAATTCATAAACCGGCTGAAAAGATAAAAGGAGGTGTGCAACACGACGACTTCCCAAGAGGTCAGCCATCTTAGTACTGCTCTCGCACAAGCACGCTTAACTGCGGTAGTACTGATGCGATCCGGCGATCGAAACCCGCTAACGCACGCAAAAGTAAAGTGGTTGGCCACGAAAATAATTCATAAACCGGCTGAAAAGATAAAAGGAGAGGTGCAACACGAGGACTTCCCAAGAGGTCACCCATATTAGTACTTTTCTCGCCCAAGCACGCTTAACTGCGGAGCTTTGATGGGATCCGGCGATCGAAACCCACTAACGCACGCAAAGTAAAGTACTCGGCCGCGAAATAATTCATAAACCGGCTGCAAAAATAAAAGGAGGGGTGCAACACGAGGACTTCCCAAGAGGTCACCCATCTTAGTACTGCTCTCACCCAAGCACGCTTAACTGCGGAGTTCTGATGGGATCCGGTGCATTAGTACTGGTATGGTCGCACCCATCAGCATGTGCACTGCAAATCTACTTAAACCCGTGCCCCCCTCGCCTTGCCCCGACTCGGCCGCTGCACAATTCAATCCCTCCCCGGCCCTTTCCCCGCTCCCCGGGGGGTCAGATCTGCCCCGGAGACCTCGCGCCGGCGATCGAAACCCGCTAACGCACGCAAAAGTAAAGTAGTCGGCCGCGAAAATAATTCATAAACCGGCTGAAAAGATAAAAGGAGGGGTGTGCAACACAAGGACTTCCCAAGAGGTCACCCATCTTAGTACTCCTCTCGCCCAAGCACGCTTAACTGCGGAGTTCTGATGGGATCCGGCGATCGAAACCCGCTAACGCACGCAAAAGTACAGTAGTCGGCCGCGAAAATAATTCATAAACCGGCTGAAAGAAAAAAGGAGGGGTGCCACACGAGGATTTCCCATGAAAAGATAAAAGGAGGGGTGCAACACAAGGACTTCCCAAGAGGTCACCCATCTTAGTACTGCTCTCGCCCAAGCACCCTTAACTGCGGAGTTCTGATGGGATCCGGCGATCGAAACCCGCTAACGCACGCAAAAGTACAGTAGTCGGCCGCGAAAATAATTCATAAACCGGCTGAAAAGATAAAAGGAGGGGTGCAACACGAGGACTTCCCAAGAGGTCACCCATCTTAGTACTTTTCTCGCCCAAGCACGCTTAACTGCGGAGCTCTGATGGGATCCGGCTATCGAAACCCGCTAACGCACGCAAAAGTAAAGTACTCGGCCGCGAAAATAATTCATAAACCGGCTGCAAAAATAAAAGGAGGGGTGCAACACGAGGACTTCCCAAGAGGTCACCCATCTTAGTACTGCTCTCACCCAAGCACGCTTAACTGCGGAGTTCTGATGGGATCTGGTGCATTAGTGCTGGTATGGTCGCACCCATCAGCATGTGCACTGCAAATCTACTTAACCCGTGCCCCCCTCGCCTGCCCCGACTCGGCCGCTGCACAATTCAATCCCTCCCCGGCCCTTTCCCCGCTCCCCGCTCCCCGGCGAGTCCGATCTGGCCCGGAGACCCCGCGCCGGCGATCGAAACCCGCTAACGCACGCAAAAGTAAAGTAGTCGGCCGCGAAAATAATTCATAAACCGGCTGAAAAGATAAAAGGAGGGGTGCAACACGAGGATTTCCCAAAAGGTCACCCATCTTAGTACTGCTCTCGCCCAAGCACGCTTAACTACGGAGTTCTGATGGGATCCGGTGCATTAGTGCTGGTATGGTCGCACCCATCAGCATGTGCACTGCAAATCTACTTAACCCGTCCCCCCCTCGCCTGCCCCGACTCGGCTGCTGCACAATTCAATCCCTCCCCGGCCCTTTCCCCGCTCCCCGGCGAGTCCGATCTGCCCTGGAGACCCCGCGCCGGCGATCGAAACCCGCTAACGCACGCAAAAGTAAAGAAGTCGGCCGTGGAAAATAATTCATAAACCGGCTGAAAGATAACGATAAAAGGAGGGGCGCAACACGAGGACTTCCCAAGAGGTCACCCATCTTAGTACTGCTCTCGCCCAAGCACGCTTAACTGCGGAGTTCTGAAGGGATCCGGCGATCGAAACCCGCTAACGCACGCAAAAGTAAAGTATTCGGCCGCGAAAATAATTCATAAACTGGCTGAAAAGATAAAAGGAGGGGTGTGCAACACGAGGACTTCCCAAGAGGTCACCCATCTTAGTACTGCTCTCGCCCAAGCACGCTTAACTGCGGAGTTCTGAAGGGATCCGGCGATCGAAACCCGCTAACGCACGCAAAAGTAAAGTACTCGGCCGCGAAAATAATTCATAAACCGGCTGCAAAAATAAAAGGAGGGGTGCAACACGAGGACTTCCCAAGAGGTCACCCATCTTAGTACTGCTCTCACCCAAGCACGCTTAACTGCGGAGTTCTGATGGATCTGGTGCATTAGTGCTGGTATGGTCGCACCCATCAGCATGTGCACTGCAAATCTACTTAACCCGTGCCACCCTCGCCTGCCCCGACTCGGCCGCTGCACAATTCAATCCCTCCCCGGCCCTTTCCCCGCTCCCCGGCGAGTCCGATCTGGCCCGGAGACCCCGCGCCGGCGATCGAAACCCGCTAACGCACGCAAAAGTAAAGTAGTCGGCCGCGAAAATAATTCATAAACCGGCTGAAAAGATAAAAGGAGGGGTGCAACACGAGGACTTCCCAAAAGGTCACCCATCTTAGTACTGCTCTCGCCCAAGCACGCTTAACTACGGAGTTCTGATGGGATCCGGTGCATTAGTGCTGGTATGGTCGCACCCATCAGCATGTGCACTGCAAATCTACTTAACCCGTCCCCCCCTCGCCTGCCCCGACTCGGCTGCTGCACAATTCAATCCCTCCCCGGCCCTTTCCCCGCTCCCCGGCGAGTCCGATCTGCCCCGGAGACCCCGCGCCGGCGATCGAAACCCGCTAACGCACGCAAAAGTAAAGAAGTCGGCCGTGAAAATAATTCATAAACCGGCTGAAACGATAAAAGGAGGGGCGCAACACGAGGACTTCCCAAGAGGTCACCCATCTTAGTACTGCTCTCGCCCAAGCACGCTTAACTGCGGAGTTCTGAAGGGATCCGGCGATCGAAACCCGCTAACGCACGCAAAAGTAAAGTATTCGGCCGCGAAAATAATTCATAAACTGGCTGAAAAGATAAAGGAGGGGTGCAACACGAGGTCTTCCCAAGAGGTCACCCATCTTAGTACTGCTCTCGCCCAAGCACGCTTAACTGCGGAGTTCTGAAGGGATCCGGCAATAGAAACCCGCTAACGCACGCAAAAGTAAAGTAGTCGGCCGCGAAAATAATTCATAAACCGGCTGAATGAAAAGATAAAAGGAGGGGTTGCAACACGAGGACTTCCCAAGAGGTCACCCATCTTAGTACTGCTCTCGCCCAAGCACGCTTAACTGCGGAGTTCTGAAGGGATCCGGCGATCGAAACCCGCTAACGCACGCAAAAGTAAAGTATTCGGCCGCGAAAATAATTCATAAACTGGCTGAAAAGATAAAAGGAGGGGTGCAACACGAGGACTTCCCAAGAGGTCACCCATCTTAGTACTGCTCTCGCCCAAGCACGCTTAACTGCGGAGTTCTGAAGGGATCCGGCAATAGAAACCCGCTAACGCACGCAAAAGTAAAGTAGTCGGCCGAGAAAATAATTCATAAACCGGCTGAAAAGATAAAAGGAGGGGTGCAACACGAGGACTTCCCAAGAGGTCACCCATCTTAGTACTGCTCTCGCCCAAGCACGCTTAACTGCGGAGTTCTGATGTGATCCGGTGCATTAGTGCTGGTATGGTCGCACCCATCAGCATGTGCACCGCAAATCTACTTAACCCATGCCCCCCTCGCCTGCCCCGACTCGGCCGCTGCACAATTCAATCCCTCCTCGGCCCTTTCCCCGCTCCCCGGCGGGTCCGATCTGCCCCGGAGACCCCGCGCCGCCGATCGAAACCCGCTAACGCATGCAAAAGTAAAGTAGTCGGCCGCGAAAATAATTCATAAACCGGCTGAAAAGATAAAAGGAAGGGTGCAACACGAGGACTTCCCAAGAGGTCACCCATCTTAGTACTGCTCTCGCCCAAGCACGCTTAACTGCGGAGTTCTGATGGGATCCGGCGATCGAAACCCGCTAACGCACGCAAAGGTAAAGTAGTCGGCCGCGAAAATAATTCATAAACCGGCTGAAAAGATAAAAGGAGGGGTGCCACACGAGGACTTCCCAAGAGGTCACCCATCTTAGTACTGCTCTCGCCCAAGCACGCTTAACTGCGGAGTTCTGATGGGATCCGGCGATCGAAACCCGCTAACGCACGCAAAAGTAAAGTAGTCGGCCGCGAAAATAATTCATAAACCGTCTGAAAAGATAAAAGGAGGGGTGCAACACGAGGACTTCCCAAGAGGTCACCCATCTTAGTACTGCTCTCGCCCAAGCACGCTTAACTGCGGAGCTCTGATGGGATCCGGCGATCGAAACCCGCTAACGCACGCAAAAAGTAAAGTAGTCGGCCGCGAAAATAATTCATAAACCGGCTGAAAAGATAAAAGGAGGGGTGCAACACGAGGACTTCCCAAGAGGTCACCCATGTTAGTACTGCTCTCGCCCAAGCACGCTTAACTGCGGAGTTCTGATGGGATCCGGCGATCGAAACCCGCTAACGCACGCAAAAGTACAGTAGTCGGCCGCGAAAATAATTCATAAACCGGCTGAAAAGATAAAAGGAGGGGTGCAACACGAGGACTTCCCAAGAGGTCGCCCATCTTAGTACTTTTCTCGCCCAAGCACGCTTAACTGCGGAGCTCTGATGGGATCTGGCGATCGAAACCCGCTAACGCACGCAAAAGTAAAGTAGTCGGCCGCGAAAATAATTCATAAACCGGCTGAAAAGATAAAAGGAGGGGTGCAACACGAGGACTTCCCAAGAGCTCACCCATATTAGTACTGCTCTCGCCCAAGCACGCTTTACTGCGGAGTTCTAATGGGATCCGGTGCATTAGTGCTGGTATGGTCGCACCATCAGCATGTGCACTGCAAATCTACTTAACCCGTGCCCCCCTCGCCTGCCCCGACTCGGCCGCTGCACAATTCAATCCCTCCCCGGCCCTTTCCCCGCTCCCCGGCGAGTCCGATCTGCCCCGGAGACCCCGCGCCGGCGATCGAAACCCGCTAACGCACGCAAAAGTAAAGTAGTCGGCCGCGGAAATAATTCATAAACCGGCTGAAAAGATAAAAGGAGTTGTGCAACACGAGGACTTCCCAAGAGGTCAGCCATCTTAGTACTGCTCTCGCCCAAGCACGGTTAACTGCGGAGTTCTGATGGGATCCGGCGATCGAAACCCGCTAACGCACGCAAAAGTAAAGTAGTCGGCCGCGAAAATAATTCATAAATCGGCTGAAAAGATAAAAGGAGGGGTGCAACACGAGGACTTCCGAAGAGGTCACCCATCTTAGTACTGCTCTCGCCCAAGCACGGTTAACTGCGGAGTACTGATGCGATCCGGCGATCGAAACCCGCTAACGCACGCAAAAGTAAAGTGGTTGGCCACGAAAATAATTCATAAACCGGCTGAAAAGATAAAAGGAGAGGTGCAACACGAGGACTTTCCAAGAGGTCACCCATCTTAGTACTTTTCTCGCCCAAGCACGCTTAACTGCGGAGCTTTGATGGGATCCGGCGATCGAAACCCGCTAACGCACGCAAAAGTAAAGTACTCGGCCACGAAATTAATTCATAAACCGGCTGCAAAAATAAAAGGAGGGGTGCAACACGAGGACTTCCCAAGAGGTCACCCATCTTAGTACTGCTCTCACCCAAGCACGCTTAACTGCGGAGTTCTGATGGGATCCGGTGCATTAGTGCTGGTATGGTCGCACCCATCAGCATGTGCACTGCAAATCTACTTAACCCGTGCCCCCCTCGCCTGCCCCGACTCGGCCGCTGCACAATTCAATCCCTCCCCGGCCCTTTCCCCGCTCCCCGGCGGGTCCGATCTGCACCGGAGATCCCGCGCCGACGATCGAAACCCGCTAACGCACGCAAAAATAAATTAGTCGGCCGGGAAAATAATTCATAAATCGGCTGAAAAGCTAAAAGGAGGGGTGGAATACGAGGACTTCCCAAGAGGTCACCCATCTTAGCACTGCTCTCGCCCAAGCACGCTTAATTGCGGAGTTCTGATGGGATCCGGTGCATTAGTGCTAGTATGGTCGCAACCATCAGCATGTGCACTGCAAATCAACTTAACCCGTGCCCCCCTCGCCTGCCCAGACTCAGCCGCTGCACAATTCATTCCCTCCCCGGCCCTTTCCCCGCTCCCCGGCGGGTCCGATCTGCCCCGGAGACCCCGCCCGGCGATCGAAACCCGCTAAAGCACGCAAAAGTAAAGAAGTCGGCCACGAAAATAATTCATAAACCGGCTGAAAAGATAAAAGGAGGGGTGCAACACGAGGACTTCCCAAGAGGACATCCATCTAAGTACTGCTCTCGCCCAAGCACGCTTAACTGCGGAGTTCTGATGGGATCCGGTGCATTAGTGCTGGTATGGTCGCACCCATCAGCATGTGCACTGCAAATCTACTTAACCCGTGCCCCCCTCGCCTGCCCCGACTCGGCCGCTGCACAGTTCAATCCCTCCCTGGCCCTTTCGCCGCTCCCCGGCGGGTCCGATCTGCACCGGAGTCACCGCGCCGGCGATTGAAACCCGCTAACGCACGCAAAAGTAAAGTAGTCGGCCGCGAAAATAATTCATAAACCGGCTGAAAAGATAAAAGGAGGGGTGCAACACGAGGACTTCCCAAGAGGTCACCCATTTTAGTACTGCTCTCGCCCAAGCACGCTTAACTGCGGAGTTCTGATGGGATCCGGTGCATTAGTGCTGGTATGGTCGCAACCATCAGCATGTGCACTGCAAATCTACTTAACCCGTGCCCCCCTCGCCTGCCCCGACTCGGCCGCTGCACAATTCAATCCCTCCCCGGCCCTTTCCCCGCTCCCCGGCGGGTCCGATCTGCCCAGGAGACCCCGCGCCGGCGATCGAAACCCGCTAACGCACGCAAAAGTAAAGTAGTCGGCCGCGAAAATAATTAATAAATCGGCTGAAAAGATAAAAGGAGGGGTTGCAACACGAGGACTTCCCAAGAGGTCACCCATCTTAGTACTGCTCTCGCCCAAGCACGCTTAACTGCGGAGTACTGATGCGATCCGGCGATCGAAACCCGCTAACGCACGCAAAAGTAAAGTGGTTGGCCTCGAAAATAATTCATAAACCGGCTGAAAAGATAAAAGGAGAGGTGCAACACGAGGACTTCCCAAGAGGTCACCCATCTTAGTACTGCTCTCGCCCAAGCACGCTTGACTGCGGAGTTCTGATGGGATCCGGTGCATTAGTGCTGGTATGGTCGCACCCATCAGCATGTGCACTGCAAATCTACTTAACCCGTGCCCCCCTCGCCTGCCCCGACTCGGCCGCTGCACAATTCAATCCCTCCCCGGCCCTTTCCCCGCTCCCCGGCGGGTCCGATCTGCACCGGAGATCCCGCGCCGACGATCGAAACCCGCTAACGCACGCAAAAATAAATTAGTCGGCCGGGAAAATAATTCATAAATCGGCTGAAAAGCTAAAAGGAGGGGTGGAATACGAGGACTTCCCAAGAGGTCACCCATCTTAGCACTGCTCTCGCCCAAGCACGCTTAATTGCGGAGTTCTGATGGGATCCGGTGCATTAGTGCTAGTATGGTCGCAACCATCAGCATGTGCACTGCAAATCAACTTAACCCGTGCCCCCCTCGCCTGCCCAGACTCAGCCGCTGCACAATTCATTCCCTCCCCGGCCCTTTCCCCGCTCCCCGGCGGGTCCGATCTTCCCCGGAGACCCCGCCCGGCGATCGAAACCCGCTAAAGCACGCAAAAGTAAAGAAGTCGGCCACGAAAATAATTCATAAACCGGCTGAAAAGATAAAAGGAGGGGTGCAACACGAGGACTTCCCAAGAGGACATCCATCTAAGTACTGCTCTCGCCCAAGCACGCTTAACTGCGGAGTTCTGATGGGATCCGGTGCATTAGTGCTGGTATGGTCGCACCCATCAGCATGTGCACTGCAAATCTACTTAACCCGTGCCCCCCTCGCCTGCCCCGACTCGGCCGCTGCACAGTTCAATCCCTCCCTGGCCCTTTCGCCGCTCCCCGGCGGGTCCGATCTGCACCGGAGTCACCGCGCCGGCGATTGAAACCCGCTAACGCACGCAAAAGTAAAGTAGTCGGCCGCGAAAATAATTCATAAACCGGCTGAAAAGATAAAAGGAGGGGTGCAACACGAGGACTTCCCAAGAGGTCACCCATTTTAGTACTGCTCTCGCCCAAGCACGCTTAACTGCGGAGTTCTGATGGGATCCGGTGCATTAGTGCTGGTATGGTCGCAACCATCAGCATGTGCACTGCAAATCTACTTAACCCGTGCCCCCCTCGCCTGCCCCGACTCGGCCGCTGCACAATTCAATCCCTCCCCGGCCCTTTCCCCGCTCCCCGGCGGGTCCGATCTGCCCAGGAGACCCCGCGCCGGCGATCGAAACCCGCTAACGCACGCAAAAGTAAAGTAGTCGGCCGCGAAAATAATTAATAAATCGGCTGAAAAGATAAAAGGAGGGGTGCAACACGAGGACTTCCCAAGAGGTCACCCATCTTAGTACTGCTCTCGCCCAAGCACGCTTAACTGCGGAGTACTGATGCGATCCGGCGATCGAAACCCGCAAACGCACGCAAAAGTAAAGTGGTTGGCCTCGAAAATAATTCATAAACCGGCTGAAAAGATAAAAGGAGAGGTGCAACACGAGGACTTCCCAAGAGGTCACCCATCTTAGTACTGCTCTCGCCCAAGCACGCTTGACTGCGGAGTTCTGATGGGATCCGGTGCATTAGTGCTGGTATGGTCGCACCCATCAGCATGTGCACTGCAAATTTACTTAACCCGTGCCCCCCTCGCCTGCCCGGACTCGGCCGCTGCACAATTCAATCCCTCCCCGGCCCTCTCCCCGCTCCCCGGCGGGTCCGATCTGCCCTAGAGACCCCGCGCCGGCGATCGAAACCCGCTAACGCACGCAAAAGTAAAGTAGTCGGCCGCGAAAATAATTCATAAACCGACTGAAAAGATAAAAGGAGGGGTGCAACACGAGGACTTCCCAAGAGGTCACCCATCTTAGTACTGCTCTCGCCCAAGCACGCTTAACTGCGGAGTTCTGATGGGATCCGGTGCATTAGTGCTAGTATGGTCGCACCGATCAGCATGTGCACTGCAAATCTACTTAACCCGTGCCCCCCTCGCCTGCCCCGACTCGGCCGCTGCACAATTCAATCCCTCCTCGGCCCTTTCCCCGCTTCCCGGCGGTTCCGATCTGCCCCGGAGACCCCGCGCCGGCGATCGAAACCCGCTAACGCACGCAAAAGTAAAGTAGTCGACTGCGAAAATAATTCATAAACCGGCTGAAAAGATAAAAGGAGGGGTGCAACACGAGTACTTCCCAAGAGGTTTTTATTTGAATGAATTAAATTTTAAATACAAATTCATGTAACATATTGTATAGTGTAGTCAATTTTGAGTTATGATTTAAAAACAATATGCAAAACTTTCTAAATTCAAATCCTTATATTATATGAGCTATTTACGTAAGTTATAGATTTAGAAAATCGGCATATTTCTTTGTCTCTCTACATTTCTAAGGGTACAAATATATCTCTGACTAAGAGAAATTAATTTAATTTAGTTGCTGTAATTTAAGTGTAAGGTTGGAGTACTATATTTGTGTTGTGTTTTAATTATATCATCTCAAATTAAAACTGACATGAATCTAATTCTTTTATTAATAACATCATAATTTTATTATCATCCTTTTAATAAACAAACTTGTGATATATATATATTTTTTAAATAATAACATGTGTGTATATATTGTAAAAATATTTATAGCATTACCTACCCAAAATTACAATAAATTTGAGTTAAATATAACTAAACAAATTTAAAAATACAGAAATATAATGTATTGATACTTGATTAACCAAATAGTTAATTGTTTAATAAGTGACTTGGTGAATGAACTCTAAATTTGATACCAGAACATTTGGTAAACGAGTTACATACATAGGACTTGATTATTAATTTATCATTTTAATTTAACCCGAATCTTTTATTTCTTTTCCCATATGTTCTTGTGACTTGACGGATCATAGAAAAAATACCGTTCTTAGGATGATTTAATGGATAAACAATTTGATTTCTATAACTCTATGTTGTCAAAGCATTAAGGGCTTGTTTGGAATTATATTATAAAAACTTAAAAGTGATTTTGAAGAATTAAAATTTAATTTTAATATGTGGTAAGTTTTTTAAACTTTTGACAAAATTACCTCATTCTGTTACAAATTTTGAAAAGCAAGTAGCTTTTTAAAATTTATTTTTGAAACTTAGTTTTATACTTAATACAATTCTATATATCCTAACATATATTATAAAAATCTAAAATTATCCTTATTCAATTAGGAAATAAAGTAATTACATTTAAAGAAATTAATACTATAATCAATATTTATTTAATTATTAATTATTATGTACACACATATTTATAAATGTGTGTATAATAAACTTTATAGAATTTGTAATTTTTACAGCATTTTTAAAATTAAATGCGTTAAAAACATATGAATATTTTTAAAACTCACCAAAATTTTCACTGATTTTCTTTATAATTAATTATTTCAATAGCATAATTTAGGAGTCGCCTATGTTGCAACAGTTTCAATATACCACTACTTTTGTCTTTTTGTAAGCTAACCATTGGATCCACGGCAAGAATGGCAAAAATAAATGCAACGGCAGAGATGCATTTATTTAAGTTATTTTCATTGCAATCCCTCTTGTTTTCTGAAATGTCATAAAAATTATAATAATTATTATTTTATTTATTGGCTTAGTTGTTAAATGATATGAATAAGAAGAAGCAAGAAATTTTAAGAGGACTTTTATTATTGATATTAGGCAATTACAATGCATGATTTAATACTCATTTATAAGAGCCACAACCCCTTAGATATAAAATAAATCCTACGTTTACTTCCTAATTTCAAAAAAAATCCCTTTATTTATTCTACAAATTTATAAATATTTCATAATTATCTAATTATTACTATCATTTATAGATCCACTTTCATAATTTTAATTTATTATTAATTATATTTAATTATTATTTTATATTAATTATTAATATATAAATATAATATGATATAAAAAATAATATTATCATATAATTTATTTTTATATTATAATTATTATAATAAAAATAAAAATATAATTTAAATATATTTAATGTTTCAATTAAGGCAATGTGAATTATATAATTGACCACAATCTATCTTTCAAAACTTTCAAACATAGGTAAGCAATAAATTAATGTGAACAATATTATAACAATATACAATACTCTGTTCCAAACACATTCTAATAATGCATTTATTAAATAAGAATTGAAATGAGCTGGAATCGTAATAAGAAATTGAATCAGAATAAGTTGTTTACTTGAGCTGTAGTAATCAAATCACAATGAACAACGTTCTCATTGATGTGTATACTTTATGTTAGAATTGAAATAGACTATTATAAGTTACTAAATGCCCTTTATTAATTATGTCCCTAATATTATTTGTATATACTATAATTAAAACAACAACAACAACAACAACAACAACAGTAGTAATAATAATAATAATAGAACTAAAAATAATAATGGTGACAATAATGTAATTAAAAATAAATAAATAAAATTTAAAATAATAATAATAACAACAAACAACAAAATTAACTGAAACAATAATATTATTAATGATAATAATTAAAATTATTAATAAGTTTGATAATAATAATATTAATAAAAATGATAACAACAATAATAATAATAATTAAAATAATAAAGTTAATATATTTTAATAATAAAAATAATTTTAATCATAACAACATAAATATTAATAATAATGAATTAATTATGGTATAATGACAACTAAAATAATAATAGTAATAAATTTTAATAATAATAATAATAATAATGATAGTAATAATCATAAAAATAATAATTATAAAAAAATTTAATAGCAATAATATTATATAATAATAATGATATTAATAATAATAATTAAAATTATTTTCAAATGTCATTTTATCCCAAAAAGGATTTACATGTAGAAATTTATAAATTTTAGTGCCTAATAAAATTTACAGAAAATATAAAATAATTTGGTGTAATTAAACACACCATAAAAGTAGTGGTATGTTACAACTGTTGCAATTGGCAGATAATTTACTATAATTATTTTAAAAGCTCCAAAAAAATGATTTGAACTTCTCATAAAGGTATCATTATTTATTTTCAAGAGGATTGGAACTTGGAAGGAATGAGGATCACGTGGCGTTACGCGTGTCTAATTGGCACGTGCAACACACTCCCAATGAACGCACGTAAAAGAGGCCCACACCGTTATACAAATCGAAAATTGAGCCAAAAAAGGTTGTCATGAGAAATCAGAAATGATTCAGAATCAGAGGGCTGAGAGAGAGAGAGAGAGAGAGAGAGAGAGAGAGGGAGCAGGAATTTTATGAGCGTATCAGAAAAGAAAAAAAAATAGTGGGGCCCATTCAATAATAGGAAGCTTTTTCGACAAGTGACAGGTAACAAAGCGAAAGTTCCCAAAAGTTCACATCCCCCCATTTCTCTAATCGGATCCGTCACAGCAATTTTACCACCGTCAGGATTGATGTTAAAAAGATGATGGGTGGCTCAGCTTTCACCAAATCATTTGCGAGAGACATTTTGTAATATTTTTTCGTTCTTTGGATAAAGACATTTTGTAATTACTTTGCGTTATGTTCTAAATATGCAAGTGCGCTGTGTACCTGCGGCCTCAGCTACATTACCGAAAAAAGTTAACCGAAAAGAGTTAAATTTTGTTGATAAATTATTGTAAGAATATAAATAATTAAATTAGATATATTATTAAATAAAATTTATAAATAATTAAATTAGATATATTATTAAATAAAATTTATTATGTATTTATAAATATGTACATAAAATATTTTTATTATATGTATATAATAATTAATAATTAAAATAAATATTTTACATCATTAATTTTATATTTTCCTTTTTATCTTAATATAATTGTTAATAATAATAATAATCTCTTAAAATTAATGATTTTATTTCCTAATTAATACAGATAATCTTAAATTTTTATAATTTACAAGAGGACATATATGAAATTATATTATGTATAAAACTTATTCTTAAATTCAGATTTTGAAAAGCTGCTCTTTTTTTACTTTTCAAATTCTACTGTAAAATATAATAATTTTAACAAAAGTGATTTTTTTAAAAATCAAACATTAAATTCAGTTTTTAACTTTTCAAAATCACTTTTAAGTCTGTAAAAGATAATTTCAAATGAATCCTTAATTTTGGTGTTCAATAATTTTTTAAAAAATAACTTTTGGCAAAATCATTTCATTTACATCATATTTTAAAAAGAAAGAAAGGAGTAACTTTCAAAATCTGATTTTCAAAATTAATTTTATACTTAATACAAAACCATATATATCCTTGCATATGTAATACAAATATAATATTATCCTTATTTAATTAGGAAATAAAATCATTAAATATAAAAAGATTATTATTAATACCAATTGTACTGAGATAGTAAAATTAAAATAAAATAAATAAAATAAGAATATTTATTTTAGTTATCAATGATTATATCTATGCACAATAAAAAATATTGTATATTTTTATAAATATGTGAATAAGTTTTATTTATCATCATATCCATTTTAATTATTTGTATTTTTACAGTAGTTTAATAATAATATTTACGAAACACATGTGATTGCTTTTAAAACTCATAACAGTTAAAAATAAATTTTACCAAACGTTTATTTGATTATTTTAAGAGCTAATTATTTTTACTATACAGCTAAGAACAATTATTTTTAAAGCTATAATATTATCAAATTGACCATAAAACCCAATCGTTATCAAATAACTTTTTACTTATTTTAATTATGTTTACTAAATGAGTCTTATTAAGTTTTCATCTATAATTTACATTAATTTTATAACAATAAATGGTGTCTGTTATGTTACATAAAAGTGTTAGTAACAAAAAGTGATTTGGGTAATGTTATGTAAGTAAATAAAGGAAGACAGGTTCATGAGTCCGGAAAAGATTTAGGAGTTTTTTGTTTTTTATTTGAAGTCTAAATTTTAATTATTTTCACACATTTAAACCTTTGATTTGTTTATTTTCTATAACTTATATATGGTTATAAGACGCTTCTGTCTGAATAAAAAAAGTTAAATATTATAGCTTTTATTGCAAAACATGTAAACAAAACTTTAATATTCTTTCTTATTAATACCCATATTAAATACATTTATTCCTTACTATATCAATCATTTTTTTTTTCATTTATCCATTTTCTTTGTTATGCGCATATTCAACTGTCCATTTTTTTTTTATATTTTTTATTGTGAATGAGAACTTTAAATATAACTGGACTTTATGTGAGTGTGCTTTATAATAAATCCATCTCTTTACATTTATAATTACTATTTTAATAGATTTTGAATATTATTTAATTCATTAATTTTAATTCAAATGATCAAACGATTTTTAGTTGGCTTATATAACTAACAAGAAAAAAAATCATATAATATCCGTACAAAAAACATTATAAGTATCATATATTAATGTCAACAAAATGCATGTATTAGGTATATTTTTCATGTTTCATGCTTTGTTAAGGTACACATATCAGAAAATTTTTTAACTAATCAAATAAATTTATTTCTAATTTGTCATGTGTTTAACAAATCAATATAAGTATTATTAATATTTTTACGGTTAAATATGTCAAAATATTATATTTCAGATATTTTTTTAAAAAAATAAACAATTTAATACTTATATTCAGATATTGAAAAAAGAAACACAAATATGTTATTTAACTATATATATATAGACTTAACTAAGTTTAAACTCATCTTGATTTCAGACAAAAAAAAAAAAAAAATTGTTACCATTGAGTCATTACCTAATGACTCATTCCTTTAAATCGGGATTTATTTATTTTTTGGTTAATTTGTGTTTTATTGAGAGTAGATTTTTATTTTGATAAATTTATAAATTATATTACAATATAAATACATGTATCCATTATCCTAATAAAATTTATTTTGCAATATAAAAACTGATTGTGGTTATGACTATAGTGACTTAAAAGTATTATATGTATATCTCAAAACTTAATTTATCAAATGATCAAATTTTGTACCCCATAATTTGATACCATCAATATCAAATGCGTCAGATTTCGCAATTTTTTTGACTATTTGAAAGGGTAACTAGCTGTTGATGAATCATCATAGATTGCAATAATTAAATAAAAAAGCCGGTGGGATTTTTTTTATTATTATTTAAATGAAATTGAAATGTGTTTGCGTGTGAGTTCAGTTAAAAATGTAGAGATGATTAAAGACGGCGACCACATGCCCTAAGTAAACGGGCCTACGTTAAGCAATTGCTTCGATTTCGACGTAAGATTGTGGAAAGTATGCGGATGAGGTGACCCAGCCCAGGTCAATGGTAGCTAAAACTAACCCCCGCAAAGTCACGTTGACAAATTTCGGTCTGTTACATTTCAGTTTCACGCTCGATTTAATTTCACTCCTTTAATTTAATGTACTACTATTTGGAAATGAGCATTGAGCAGTTGGACCCCTCAAAGATTAATCGTGTAATTTTTAAGCAGGACATAATTTTGAATCATTAAAAAAAAGAAACAAATTTATAATCTCAACTAAAATTTTCATATGAGAATACCACTACTAAATATATACAAAACATTAATTATTAAAATGTAGGCTTGTTTGAGATTACCACTACTAAATAGATACAAAACATTAATTATTAAAATACAAACTCGTTTGAGATTATTTTTAGGAGACTCAAAAATAATTTTGAAATAATAAAAGTTAATTTTAATATTTAGTAAATTTTAAAAAAAATCAAATTTAGTAAAATCACTTCAACATTTTGTAGATTTGATCTACCACAAGAGGAAGGTGTCGGTGTCACCACTCTCCAATTACAGTCACAAATGTTTAATTACTCACTCAATTGGTTTGGTGGCTCTTCGAGATGCTTGCACATATATAAATGGAAATAGTCAAGGGTCTTATAGTCCTTATCAGGGAAAATAATAATAATAATAATAATTGCTATAGCCATTGCGAAGTATTGAATTAGTCACGTTATTATCTCGTTACATGTATTTAAAAATGCATTAGCCTGCAATGAAGTAGGATTTTATAACCATTGAAAATTATTTTAAGTAATATCCTTAACAAATTTCAACTAATACCAATTTGATTTATTGAGCGAGAATATGGTCTGCAAATCCAAACGCACACATAAATTATTAAATTTGATGCGATCATCATTCGCATGCAAATACGTAAACATGCAGGCTGAAATCTGAAATGATCGATCGATGGAGAAATTAACTGCACTCCGTGTGTTGATTGGTCACCTTCAACATAAAAAATAAATTACACCGACGGTGGTTGAATTGATGGATCATCAGCATAATATAAAATTGCGTCCTGATTTTAGAAACCGTACACCAACTAGTTATTTATTTTTATTTCCCCTTTTGTTTAATGAGATTTCGAGGAAGGTTGTGGAGAATCCTTCACTTGCTATTATTGTCAAATTAATTGACCTTAGTTCATTATAGAGTTATTATGAGATGCAGAAAGAATATTCCAAGGGGGGGAAAAAAATAGAAGGGAAAAATGTGGGCAATTCATTAGGTATGACTGGAGGTGGGAATTTTTTGGGTTTCTGTCAAATTTGAGCTGTTCCGAAAGTAAACTTGCATATTAATCATCGGAAGAATTTCAAATATTAATGCAACTAATTCGATACATAACATAATCGTCTCGTCAATTTAATATAATTCTTAATATTATTTAATAAATTTTTAAACTCGTTTGACATGTTTTAAATATGAAAAATTTTATAATGCCGTGATTAAAATTGTGACATCAATACCGTAGTTATTGTGTACTGTTAGATTCGATTAATGGTCAATAATAATTATAATATAATAAAAAATTTAATTAAATTATGTTTAACCGGTTACAAGTTGGTAAAGAATGCCACAGACAGTATTGTTCTGAACTATATATTCCTATATTATAATAATAGATTATAATTTGGTTCAAAAAATTAATGACCCATGTGATCTAGAACTGGTTAGCTCAAATCTAAGTCCATATGAACTAATCAGAATAAGTTTGAGCCGAAGCATCCATGTCTCCTTGAAACATCTATTCAAACAAATTTTGCAATTCCTCGAAGGTCTTCTCACCATTTTCCTGTCAAATTTACAATCCAAATCCAAGCACACAAAGATAAACACCAAGCAGTAAAATTGCTGAAAGCTTAAGCCAGCTATGAATAATTCCATTTCAATTCCTCCGAGAACAACTTTTGTGGGGCCCCACATAGAACTTACATGTAATTGGCCATTGAACAAAGGATGGCTGCCATGAATCACTACTTTTCTGAGCATGAACACACAGAGGATAATGTCACACCTTAAAGCCATAAGCGAAAAGGCTCGAGGCTAAGATGAAAAATAAAATAAGATAAAACAAAATAAAAAGGATTAAAGTATGTTGCCCGTGTGACTTAAGTGACCCATTTGCAATTTGATTAGGAGAAATCAAAATACCATGATTCTTTAGCCAACCAACAAAGGTAAAAGCCATAACTAAAGCTTGGAAAAAGCTAAATAATACCTAGGAATTTCCAAACACAGTTCTCAAATTATTCTGTAGAAAACATAAATATGCATTGAAGAGGGCTTACATTAGTTTACGTTTGGCTGATCATCACAGCAATTTCATTCAAGAGATGGCCTGTGCGCCAGCGGATTCGGGTTTGGATTTGGCGGATCTTAGCTTTGCATTTTAGAGAATTGAGGGAGAAATTTAGATTTGGAAATGAAGAATATAGATAGGGATGGCAATTTGTGGGTTTGGGTTGGGCTTTTCAAAGCCCAAGCCCAAGCTCACATCATTCAAATAAAGTTCATACCCTTCAAAAGTCCGTCTAAATTTGAGAGGGCCGACCTTGGGTCGGGCATGAGTTTTTTAAATTAATTATAAATATTTTTAAATTAAGAAAAGATATTTAAATTAAAGATAATCATATAATATATAATAAAAATAATAGTCTAATACATAAAATATTAATAATACAACCTAATCAAATAACAAATACTAATATAAAAAAATTAAACTAATTCAATATTTAAAATTTTTTTATTTAAATTAAATTTATTTTTTATTCATAAATTAAAAAAGTTGGGGCCAAGTCTGGGCTTTTTTGTTAAGCCCTTATCCAGACCCAACACATGCAGATTTTATAATTTTTGGGCCCATATCCTGCGCCATCTCTTGAGGGCTAGGCCGAACCGAGCTTTTTTGCCATTTCTAAATATAGAGGGTGTTTTTTGTTATTGATTTTCTTTTTATTTTCTTCTAAAGTGACGTTAAGACTTGAGAGCATGCTTTTTTACGGCCTTTTACTTAAAAAAAAAGGAAAAAATGAATATTATTAAAAACAATGACGACGATGTTTTAGTGAATTTTTAATTTTGAACCTTTTTGTTCTTGATGATGTCATAATCGTTATAACACAATTTTTTAATTAATTCAAAAATTAAATTGATAGATTTATAATTTTATTTTATATATATACACCAAAAGTATATATAGAGCCACAACTACCTTGTAAAAAAAATGCATACAAATTGATATTGCATGAGAAAATTAGTTGTATAAAAATAATGTGGACACATATAATTAACAAAAATAATGGTATCACTTTTTAGCTAATAAAATTAATAAAAAAATGTAAACAAACTGATGTCACATGAGAAAATTAATTGTATAAAACTATTGTGGACACATATAATTAACAAAAATAATGGTTATTGATGAGTGTAATTTATATGCATATTTTATCTTTTATTATATAATTGTTAGTTATTTTTATTTCTTATTTTTAATTAATTGTATTATTTTATTGAATAGAAAATTAATTTGAGATTATAGATAAAAAGAGTATGAAGAAATTCAGATTGGGAAGAAATAAGGATTAAATTAGAAGGGAAAAATACAATCAGATGGAATCAAATGGAAGAAATCAAAGCAATTAATTTAATTGAGAAATATTGAATAATTAAAAGATTTAATTTTGTGCCAATTGCCAACTGGAGTGCACGTAAAAAGGGCTTGCAATTTCTAAAGAAGAAGACAAATGACTTTAGCCTTAAAGTGGCCAGCACGTGGAGGATTAAAGGAAGTTTAATTGGGCTTTGCAAGGTGGGCCAATTTTAGCTTGTGTGAGCAATTCACTAGCTATCATTATTTTACAAGGATTCGGCTAGGGATTAAAAATATAAAAGCCATACTTTGGCTTTAGAAAGGGACAGCTGCCAGGAAGGAAAAGAAAAGTGTAGCTGCAAGACACAGAGTATTCGGTAGCAGTAGTAGTTCGACTTTTATGGTTGATTTTTTTTTTGTTACTCTCTATTTAAATATGTTTAGTTAATTTTTTTACATTGAGATTAATGATGAAACCTTATTCAATAAATTAATTATCTTTTTATTTATTTAATTCCTTATAGATATTCTTTAATGATTATGATTTTTATTTCACATGATTAATTGGATGTTATTAAAATCTTTTCATCAATTCTGTCATGCATTATTGATTGTTAGAATTAATATTCGATTAAATCTATACTTGGATCTATAAAGTTTATACATGATTATTTTTTATTCTATTTCTTTCATTAAATTGTTTACACATGGTACTTATGAAAACTTTGACTATTTGTTATTCAATGTATTTACATGGGATACTTAGATATCATATTATTTAATAGAAAAAGAACCTATACAAAATTAATTTTATTTGAGCTTAATTATTATATCCATGAGATGATATAGATTGATTTCAAGTTGTCACTCTAAATTGGGGATTAATTAAGAATTAGATAATTATTAGTTGAATAGTGGTGGATTCTGAAATCTTGGTAATTTTTGTCTTATTGAAATCTCATTTACTTTAATTGTTTACTTAGTTTAATTAGTCTAATTTCTTTTAAAACTCAATTTGCTCAACTAGGTTAGGATTACTATTAATTTTAGATTTAAATTGAACTTTTCAATTTAAAACAATCCCTGTGGGATCGACCTCGTTACCACTATTCTATTTCTAAATTCGTGTGCTTGCGAGTATTTTAAAATTTTCACAACAGTTCTCACTTATCATCTAATCTCTTTATGCCACATTAGTTTGTACAAAACTGATTATGGTTATGTCACTATCGATTTCCAAAATAATAGTTTAATATTTTTATCTCAAATGATAGGACATTTTTTGACATATTGGACTCTTTTGGGTTTAATGAAATCTTTGCATATCTCATTTATTGTTTCATCTAACATTATTTGATGAGTGATAATAGAGTTATAAACTCTTATATAAACTTACTTTATACAAAAAATGACATAAAACTTGTAAATAAAACAAAAATTTAGAAAAATGATATAAAACTTGTAAATTGACATTTAGTGTGAAATGAAACAAAATTTTGTAAACCACACTTAAGATTAATAAATTGATGGAAAAATCGGTAAATTAATGTTAGAGTTGTAAATAGGAACAAGAAATTGTAAACAAAACAAAAACGTAGAAAAATGACATAAAACTTGTAAATTGATATTAAGTGTGAAATGAAATGACAAATTTTTAATTCACACATGGAATTAGTAAATTGAAGGAAAAATAGGTAAATTAATGTTGGAGTTGTAAATTGGAATAAGAAATTGTAAAGAAAACAAAAACTTAGAAAATTAACATAAAAATGGTAAATTGACATTAAATGTTAAATGGCACAGAAATTTTTAAACTACGTATAGGACTAGTAAATTGAAGCAAAAATGGGTAAATTAGTGCCTGAGTTGTAAATTATATTCGAAATTGTAAATAAAATAAAAACTTAGAAAAAATGACATAAAACTTATAAATTGACTTTAAGTGTGAAATGAAACAAAAAATTTGTAATTCACATATGGAACTGGTAAATTGATGGAAAAAAAGGATAAATTAATGTTGGAATTATAAAATGCAACAAGAAATTGTAAACAGAACAAATACTTAAAAAACTGACATAAAACTTGTAAAATGATATTAAGTGTGAAAAGAAATGAAAATTTTGTAATTCACACATGGAACTAGTAAATTGAAGAAAAATGGATAAATTAATGCTTGAGTTGTAAATTAAAATAACAAATTGTAAATAAAATAAAAACTTAGAAAAATGACATAAAACTTGTAAATTCACATTAAGTGAGAAATAAAACAAAAAATTTGTGAATCACATATAAAACTAGTAAATTGATGGAAAAAAGAATAAATTAATGTTGGAGTTGTAAGTTGGAACAAGAAATTGTAAACAAAAGAAAAACTGAAAAAAAATAACATAAAAATTGTAAAGTGACATTAAGTTTTAAATGAAACAAAAAATTTTAAAGTACATATAAGATTAGTAAATTGAAAGAAAAATGGATAAATTAGTGTCGGAATTGTAAATTGTCTTTGGAATTGTAAACGAAATAAAAACTTAGAAAAATGACATAAAACTTGTAAATTCACATTAAGTGGGAAATGAAACAAAAAATTTGTGAATCACACATAAGACTAGTAAATTAATGGAAAAAATAAATAAATTAAGTTGGAGTTGTAAGTTGGAACAAGAAAATGTAAACAAAACAAAAACTTAGAAAAAATAACATAAAAATAATAAATTGACATTAAGTTTTAAATGAAACAGAAAATTTTAAACTACATATAGAACTAGTAAATTAAAAGAAAAATGGGCAAATTAGTGTCGGAGTTGTAAATTGTCTTTGGAATTGTAAACAAAATAAAAGCTTAGAAAAATGGCATAAAACTTATAAATTGACTTTAAGTGTGAAATGAAACATGAAATTTGTAATTCACATATGGAACTAATAAATTGATCGAAAAACGAGATAGATTAATGTTGGAGTTGTAAAATACAACAATAAATTGTAAACAGAACAAAAACTTAGAAAAATAATATAAAAATTCATATTAAGTGGGAAATAGAATAAAAAATTTGTGAACCACTCATGAAACTAATAAATTGATGGAAAAATGAATAAATTAATGTTGGATTTTTAAATTGAAAAAAGAAATTGTAAAGAAAACAAAAACTTAGAAATATCATAAAATTTGTAAACTGACATTAAGTGTGAAATGAATAAAAAATTGTTAAATCACATAGAGGACTAGTAAATTGAAGGGGTAAATTAGTGTTGAAGTTGTAAATTGATATTCGGAATTGTAAACAAAACAAAAATTTTGAAAAATAAACACAAAACTTGTAAATTGATTTTAAGTGTGAAATGAAACAAAAAAACTGTAATTCACATATGACACTAGTAAATTGATGGAAAAATGGATAAATTAATGTTGAAGTTGTAAATTGGAACAAGAAATTATAAACAAAATAAAAACTTAGAAAAATAATATAAAACTTGTAAATTGACATTAATTGTAAAATGAAATGAAAAATTTGTAATTCACACATGGAACTAGTAAATTGAAGGAAAAAATGGTAAATTAATGTTGAAATTATAAATTAAAACAAGAAATTGTAAACAAAACAAAAATTTAGAAAAAAAATGACATAAAACTTGTAAATTCACATTAAGTGGGAAATAAAAGAAAAAATTTATAAACCATACTTAGGGCTAATAAATTGATGGAAAAATAAGTAAATTAATCTTAGAGTTGTAAATTAAAATAAGAAATTGTAAACAAAATAAGAACTTAGAAGAATGACTTAAAACTTATAAATTCACATTAAGTGAGAAATGAAACAAAAACTTTGTAAACCATACTTAGGACTAGTAAATTGATGGAAAAAAAAAGTAAATTAATGTTAGAATTGTAAATTAAATCAAGAAATTGTAAACAGAAGAAAAATTTAGAAAAATTATATAAAACTTGTAAATTGACATTAAGTGTGAAATGAAATAAAATTTTTTTAACCACATATAGGACTACTAAATTAAAGGAAAAATTGATAAATTAGTGTTGAAGTTGTAAGTGTGGTTTACAAATTTTTACATTAATCTCTCAAATCTTTGTAGTATAACCTATTCCCAATCTAATCAATTTGGTTTTAAGTATTACATTTTTTTTTTTTTTTAGAATGTGGCAAATGTACAAACTTCTACTATATGATAAATTTTCTTTTAGTCTATATATTTTTGGGTTAAGTATCAGAAGAAAACTATGGTACACCCAGCCGTTGGATACCAATTCATCTAAGTGGATCCAACGGTTGGATGCAACAGTAGCACGGTACCACCGTTGCACCGTAGCCGGACCCTAAATACCAAGTTGATCTTTATATTTTAAAAAATATCTCAATACATTTATATTGTTAAATATATTACTCTTATATCCTTATTTTTCTCAATTTTTTTTAAAAAATATCATTTTGATAATCTTGGGGACATTGATAAAAAGAAAAAATGTTAATTTACTAAATTAACCATAAAAATAAATAAAAATTAATGTAAAAATTTCTTGCTATTATTTCACTTTTAAGGTTAATTTGATATTAATTCGGTATTTGTAAATAAAAATTATTGTAAAGACTATTGCAAGGGTATTATTGTAAAAATAAAGAAAAGTTAGGGTAAAAACATAACGTATTTAATAGCAAAGATGTTCTAAGAAATTTTTCAAAATTTAGAAACTAAACCAAACCGTTTCCCTCAATATAATATAATTAATTAAATTTTTAATTGTCTTATAAATAGGTTATTGTGTAAGAAACTCTAAATCTAAACCCAACATAATTATTAAGCAACTTTTGCGAATCATGACTTATTTAATATCAATTTTGATTCAAACCCATTGTTTTGCGTAAATTCATTAGTTATGTCAAAAATTGCTCTTTTTTTTTTTCAGATTTGATGAACCTAAATAAAAAAAAAATCATTTTTCTTTTGTTTTTGGCTCTCAATATTTTTCTTTCCCTGGTAGTAAGCTTTTAAATGCACATCCGGAATATTTCTCATCACATTCTTTACTGATAAAGAACAACAATTTATATTAAGAAATTGTAAACAAAATAAAAACTTAAAAAAATATAAAACTTGTAAATTGACGAATTTATATCATTTTTCTAAATTTTTATTTTGTTTACAATTTCTTATTCTAATTTACAACTCTAACATTAATTTACCCAATTTTTCATTAATTTACTGGTGCTAAGTATGGTTTACAAATTTTTACATTAAACTCTCAAATCTTTGTAGTACAACCTATTCCCAATCTAATCAATTTGGTTTTAAGTATAACAATTTTTTTAGAATATGGCAAATGTACAAACTTCTACTATAGGATAATTTTTCTTTTAATCTATATATTTAAAAAAGTATCTCAAGACATTTATGTTGTTAAATATATTACACTTATATCCTTATTTTTCTCAATGTTTTTAAAAATATCATTTTCATAATCTTGGGGAGATTGATAAAAAGAAAAAAAATGTCAATTTATCAAATTAACCATAAAAATAAATAAAAATTAATGTAAAAATTTCTTGTTATTATTTCACTTTTAAGGTTAATTTGATATTAATTTGGTATTTGTAAATAAAAATTATTGTAATGACTGTTGCAAGGGTATTATTGTAAAAATAAAGAAAAGTAAGGGAAAAAGCATAACATATTTAACAGCAAAGATGTTTTAAGAAATTTTTTAAAATATAGAGACTAAACCAAACAATTTCCCTCAATATAATATAATTAATCAAATTGTTAATCAAATTATAAATAGACTATCGTGTAAGAAACTCTAAATTTGAACCCAACATAATTATTAAGCAACTTTTGCGAATCATGAGTTATTTAATATCAATTTTGATTCAAACCCACTGTTTTGCGTAGATTCATTAGTTATGTCAAAAATTGCTATTTCTTTTTTCAGATTTGATGAACCTAAGTAAAAAAAAAAGTATCATTTTTCTTTTGTTTTTGGCTCTCAATATATTTTTTTTCCTGGTAGTAAGCTTTTAAATGCACATCCGTAATAGTTCTCATCACATTCTTTAGCGATAAGGAACAACACTTTTTGCACGAACATTAATGGATGTATAGAGAAATAAGAGGCATGAATTTAGAAGCCGAATAGATGAACCAGCAAATAGGCCCAACAAGTAGGGTCTCTTATGCCCACAAATTTTCATTCGTTTCATCTATTTGAGGATCCAGGGCAACCTAATTAATTTTGAAGCCTCCTCATCTGTATGGCAGTGAGCTAATTGGCATTTGGCAAGAGACAAGTGATGGTGGGGGGGAAAAAAAGTGCTAACTGAGCAAAAAAGGAAATGCTAACTCAGCCAGCTGCTTAGCTAGGCTTGCCAAGTAGGGCAATAAACGCTATTCCAAAGGCGTAAAGTTGAATGCAAGTGAAGGAATGTGGAGTTTCACTTTATTACTGAAGAAGCTTGGAATAATTGAGGCAAATAAAATTCTTCATACATTATGCATGCTAAGTGTCTGATAGGCAAGAGTTGAAAATCTAATCGACGATGTGACGAGAATTGCGGTATTAACAGATTTTCAAGTCAAAATAGACCGACATCTAAAGGGTTTGGTACTCCTTGGATTTGACATTATCTTGACCCTTGAGGAGAGCAAATGGCATTAGTTGGAATAATTAGAGAGCTTACAGTAAAAGTATTCAAATTACAAAGGTGGTCAAGATTTTGTTATGCGACACATTTTTATCACACACATATATATATATATTATTTGTCCCATCGGTAAACTTTACACCTAAACTTTGTTGAATGACTATTTCAAGATCACGTACTGTTTTTGGTTGTTCTTTTTAAAATACAATTTGTTCAAATTGTATTATTCCTTTGAATATAGCAATTAGTTAATTCTCATCAATGTGGCAGCTGTAAATCGGTAGGTTTAGACTTATTGGTGATTAATATCATTTTCAATTAAAAGTTACAATAATTAAAGATGAAAAGATTCACAGCAAGTTGCTTCGTCAATATGCTTACAGTTTTCACTTACGATCAAGAAGTCTTTGCTTCTTTTTTATTATGTTTATGCAGCATGTCAGCCCATGAAAGCAACACCTAGCTATCCAAAAAATGCAAAAAGAACCGTTAATGGATATAGTTGGTCCCTAGTTGTATTCACAAGAATATATTCGAAACACTATATGCGGTCAAT
This sequence comes from Citrus trifoliata, assembly GCA_018350135.1. Lineage (NCBI taxonomy): Eukaryota > Viridiplantae > Streptophyta > Magnoliopsida > Sapindales > Rutaceae > Citrus > Citrus trifoliata. Next base: position 20,857 of record VKKW01000335.1, on the reverse strand, counting down.
GGGACACAGAAGTACTGATCTTGATGCATGGCTATAAATACATATTTCAAAATGCAGCCATGGCAAGCAGCAGCAAATTCAATCTGAGTGAGATTTGAGGGAGAGCTGGAAGAGAGGTCTCGTATGGAGATGAAGAGCTTTGCTTTGCTAGCCAAGGATGACTTGCCTACGTCCATCATTGAGGGTTTTCAAAATCAAAAGAATGAGAATCCTTTTGTGGGTTATGTTTAGCAAGCATCCTGGGCTAATTGAGTGGCTCTTATCTTTCATGTTAGGCCAATTTCTCTTCCATTCAAATGATTCCTGACAACTTGATTTTGAATATTTCTTTCAAGGTATGACCATTTGTGTTGCTTTGGGAGAATGCCCGATAAATTTTAAAATTGTGATTTTTTGGCAAACAAATTAACTAGTATCGATCAGTTTCGTAGAGGTCACAAATAATTAATTTTTATGTGTTTTCTTTTATAATTATTTTACACAAATGTTTAAAGGATAAAATACGATATTTTCTTTTGATGGCATGTGCCGTTTTATGTGATTATTGATTTAATGAAAAGGCTAAATTTTACTTGTATAAAAATTATTTAAGTTGTAATTAATGCACACTTTGTGTTAGATTAATTTGCCGAACGAGGATCCTTTCCTTATCTTTTTTTTTTAATTTCCTTGTCTCTTCTCATTAAATGAATAATTAAGATTGATTTTTGAATTTTGATGTTAATAATCAATTAAGCCAACATTTTTAACTAGATTTGAAAATTAAAAAAAGGTTAGTGAGAAAGAAAAAAAAAGGAGAGGGTCCCAATCCTATTTTACCAACATCAATAGAAAACTGACCAACTTTATTAAAGTTTTTCATTAGTTTAAGTAAAATGCTATTTTGGGTTTTGAGTAGGTGTTTACCACTCAACCTATCAGTGGTTTGCAACTTTATATTAAGTTGGAAGAGAAAAAAAAAAGAAAAAACAAGAAAAAAGTAAGATAATTTTTTATCTTTAATATATGAATAATGTAAAGTATCCCAATATTTAAGTTTCAATTTGAGTTTTAATTGATATGACATTCATCCCTCGAATTGTTGTTAAGTAATTTTATAAATTATGAAATCTATCGTGCAATAGATAAGTAATACATTGGAAACCAAGTTGGAACATAAATTTTGGGATTCCTAACATTATTGTTAATATATATATATATATATATAGGTTGTTAAAAACTTCAATCCATAGATGACATGTCGTAAAAGTTTATTTTATTTGTATGACTTGCCATTTACCAATTAAATAAGTAGATGACAAGTGCAAAAACTACATGACATGTCGTTTATTGATTCATTGCATAGATGACATATCATATTAGGAACTGATCGAATTATTTTAATAAAATTTATTAAAGCCTGATTGGTTCATATTAATAAGTATTAATTAAATATGTATGATATAGATAATTAAATTAGTAATATAAATATTGCAAATTATTTTTGCATAATAATACTTTAGTATTATATCTTGAATTATAAATTAAACTTAAATTAATATTCAATTAAATGAATACTAATTTAAGTTATTATTATTTGTTGATTAAACTTAACACCTTAATAAATAAATATTTTCATTTGATCAATTAAATATAAATTTTATGGTTTAATATTTAAAGTTTTATCTTATTTTATTATTATTATTATTTTTTGATGAAGTTTTACATTAATTGAAAGATCAATTAATATCGAAACGTCACTGACTGTTCAAATACTATTTACAAGTTTACCTAATTCGAAAAGATCATTTTGTCCACAAGTATAGATGTTGATATGACCGTTGGAAATAAAATTCAAAGAGTTATTGAGTGTAAAGTGTAAACCAATTACCCATGCTAAAATAACAATAGAATTGTACAGCATTGTAAAAGTCTAGCATCACTACAGCCATTCAAAACACAAACAAACACACTATATCTACAAACTTTTGCACTAAAAAACATCTACAAAATTTTGCTCTCAAAAACAAACTTGCTGTTGTGGCTTACGGGTAACATTGGAAGTATCAGAATCACCGAGGAAGGCTCTATTAGAATTGTGCATGTACACCAAAAAAAAAGTGGGAATATATATATATATATATATATATATATATATATATATATATATATATATATATTGGGTGAAACCATGTAACAGAGAGAAGAGGCTCATTAGAGAAAAAAAGGCGATTAGAGTTTATTTTTTCTTGTCAAAGTACCTCTAAACATAAAAACAATGTTTGATTTCTTGACAGTGGCTGTAGCAATCATATGACTAGCAATGAAAAAATCTTCCTGGATAAGAATGCTTTAGTTAACTCACAAGTAAAGATGGGGAATGGTGTTTTGGTACGAGTAAAAGAAAAAGGGAAAATTGAAGTTCAAACCAACGTTGGAACCAAATATATAAAAGATGTATTGCTCGTTCTAGACTTAGAGAAAAAATTGCTTAGCATTAGACAACTTTTAGAATATAGATATGTGGTTAATTTTGAAGATAACGGCTACATTATTTATGATGAAAAAGACAACATGCATCTTGTAAAGAAGGTAAACATGGAGAAAGCTTTTATCTTTCCAGTTGCTTTCAAATATGGGAGAGATGAGGCTTTGAAATTAGAAAATCTTAAAGAATCATGGTGGTAGGATAGAAGGTTTGGGATTTAAATTCCCATAGGCTGAAATTACTTCCTCAATGTAATACGGCTGTGGGGCTGCCAAGTTATATTGAATACAAGGAAAGAGTTTGTAAAGGTTGTGGACTTGGAAAGCATCATCGATAGCCTTTTCCAGAAGGAGTTGCATGAAGAGCCAAGAAAGCACTTAAATTCGTTCACACGGATGTTTGTGGACCTATGACTACACTTTCTCATGGCAAACACAGGTACATCATCCTATTCATTGATGATTTTACTGACATGAGTATTTTTTATGAAGCAAAAATCTAATGGTTTTACCATTTTCTCGAAGTTTAAAAGTTTTATTCAGAAACAAAATGGAAATTGTATAAAAATTTTGAGAAGTGATAGTGGTAAAGAATATAGATCAAGAGAGTTTCATAAGTTTTGTGAAGATGAAGGTGTTGGAAGATAACTTACTGTTGGCTATACTCCATAATGAAATGTACTACTCGAAAGGAAAAATCAAACAGTGATGGAGATAGCCAAGTCAATGCTTCATGAAAAGGGGCTGCCTAAAGCCTCTTGGGATGAAGGGGTTCATACGACTGTATATTTGATAAATAGGTGCCCAACAAAGGCATTTCAAATCAAACACCAATTGAAGCCTATAGCAGAAGAAAGCCCTTAGTAAGACATCTCAAAATATTTAGCTGTATTTGCTACTCGCAAGTTCTAAAAAAAAAGATTGTATAGCTTGAAGACTAACAAGATTGTCATAAGTCGTGATGTGTTTTTTTAATGAAAACGGAATCAGGAGCAAAGTAAAGGTGAACAAGAGTTTATTAATGTGGAAGAAATGAAAGAACAATCGACGCTTGCTATTGAAAACAATGAAAGGTAATCTCAAGTCTTTCCACCATCAAGTCTATCGTCAGTAACAAGTAGAGGTGTTCATAATCCAATTTTAATCTACCCAATCCATCTTATCTACAAAAATCTGATCTGTAAAAAAATTGATTTGTGGATTAGTAGATTGAATTGTACTGAAAATTTAAAAATCCACAGTCGATAGACTGGTTATAGATTTACTTTTGTAAATCCACAAAAATCTGTGAATCCGTAAATTTTTTTTATTTAATTAAAAAATAAAACTTAAAATGTGGCATTGCTACTTACTAATAAATAAATAAGTTAAAAATATAATTAAATTAACATCATGTTATATCTTATTCGATAATCATATAAAATAAAAAAATTAAATATTTAAATAATTAAATAAGCAAATATAACTTCTCAACATTAAAAATTCTAAAGCAGAACAAGAAACCCTGAGCCAAACAAAACATTTTAGCACATAGCATCAAACCTCAACCCCGCCGCATGAGCAAGCCATCACTGTTTCACTTCACCACTTGAGGTATTTATGATTTTTTTACTTTCTTTTCAAACTCTTTGAGTTCCTTAATTTTTTCATGTTATATCTAAGGTCTCAAGTTTCAACTTTTGTATATATTTAAATTCATAATTTTAGTTAATTTTTATATATTGATTTAAACAAATGAGAATTTTCTTTTCGACGTGTTATATTTTGAAACTTTTGAATGTATTTTTCTAGCTTTATTTAAACAATTAATTTCTTTGAATTTTATTCAATTTTGAATTTAATCAGTATTACAATTTTTATATTAGATTTTGAATTTAATAACTTCATAGATTGGATAAAATTAAAAATTTTAAATTCACAAATCAATTTGCAAAATGACAATTAAATTTGGATTAAATTTCACCAATCCATGAATTAAATTAAATTGAAAATTTATAATCCGAAAGATCGTGGATCATATATGGATTGATATCCAATCCACAAAATCCGATTCATGAACACCCCTAGTATCAAGTAACTCATCAAGTTTTTCGAACCTAAAAATTTTGAGCAAGCTATAGAAGATGAATCTTGGAGAAAAGCCATGCAGGAAGAAATCAATGTCATTGACAAAAATAAAATGTGACACCTTGTTGAGAGACCAATTAACAAAGAAATAATTGGAGTAAAACGAGTTTATAGAGTGAAGCATTATTCTAATGGAAGCGTACAGTTAAATAAAGCGTACAATTAAACAAAGAGGCTAGTTATTACATCAATCTGATATCAAATTGGCATTCTTAAGGCTACAAGAAGAGTGCTAAGATACTTACAAGGCACAATGAATTATGGCTTGGAATTTAATAGAGATGTAGATGTAAAGTTGATCAGTTTTTGTGACAGCGATTGGGGTGGCTGCCTTGATGATATGAAAGGCACTTCGGGTTATGCTTTTTCACTTGGTTCTTGCCATAATTTCTAGGGCGTCAAATAAGCAACAAATAGTGGCATTATCAACTGTTGAAGTTGATATATTTCAACTCCATTAACAACTTCTCAAGCTATTTGGCTGCAAAAAAAAGAAAAAAGAAATATATATATATATATAATATTAGACTGTTACTATAAGCAAAAAATATTGAGATTCTAGATGTGCTAGCCTCTAGTATTATCTAGAAAAGAATTTGTGCTACAATCCCATTAATATAGTAGAAGATTATATTGGACTACGGTTCTATGATTTTTTCCACTTTGGATTTTCCACGTAAAATTCTATGTCTTTGGTGGTTGGTTTTGCTTTGAATTTTGTTGGTTAATTTTTCTGCCTATTTATTTGTGGTACACATTTTATTTTAATCATATAAAGAGGAAAATAATTTAATTTTCCCTTAATCTGTATCTACTTATGTGAGTTCATTTCCCAACAGGCTTCAAGTATCACTTTGTACGATAAGCAATTCGCAATGGAGACATTTAGCTTTAGCATTGCAATCTAAAGAGGAGATGGCTGACATATTCACTAAGACTCTGCAAAAAGTAAAAATCAATTAAGGAAACTTTTGGGAGTTAAAAAACCTCACATTAAGGGGGAGAATGTTAATTAATATGATGTTCAAGTTTGTTTAATACTAACCATATTAGAAATCTTAGTTTCATATTAAATTAGATTAGATTAATTTTTTAGTGTTAAAGGATTGAAGCTAGTATTTATATGTCTCAGTTGTAAGACAAAGATTATTAGGAAATAAAATAAATAAATTACTCTCTTCTTCTGTATAAGTGCTCAGTTTTCTTCTTTATTTTACCGATTTATTTGTTCCTTTGGTTCAAACAAATAACCACTACACAGGGATGACAAAATCCTCCACGGATTTGGGGTTTTATGGAGTCTCACTTCAAATGGAGAAAATTTTGAATAATTTTTGGGGAATGGGGGGAAAATAATCCCTAAATTCTTAACGGGGTGGGGTTCGGTTTTGTACTCTCCACTCTACCCCCACCCCAATTCCCATTATATATAAATATTTTTAAAATTCTTATTTAATAATTTTTTTTATCAAATATAATGTCAATTAATAAATTTTATTTTTATTTTTATGGAATATAAATATGATATAACTAAAAGAAAACCCTACAATATAATTTTTTTTTCGACTCTAAAATATTGTTGTGTTTTTTTTCTCTTTTATGGTGCTACTCTCTTCAAACATTTTTCAGTTTTGATATCATTTTAAGTTATTGTTTTAAACTTTTAGAGTTTTTTTAAAAATAATTTAAATACTTTATAATATGCATATTAATTTGATTTTAAGTCTCTCATTTTTAATTTACTGAAATGATATATTTATACCTACTATAAAATATGTAAATGAGGAATGGGATGAGGATGGGAAAATCATTCTCCACATATGAATTCCCCATCCCCATCCCACTAAATTTATTGGGGAATGGAGGCAAAAGTTTTTAGCGGGGTGGGGAATGAGGTAGGCCTCCCCACCCCCACCCCACCCCACCCCACCCCATTGACATCCCTACCACTACATTTTTACCGAAGATGATACATTTTTATGAGGCTTTGTCAGAAGCAATTAACCAATTAAGTCTGTAATTTCATCTTGTTTTGCTTGTGTGGTGCAGAGCATGGAGTCGCAAATATGGCTGATTGACATCAATTGTATTCTCATTTTTGGGCATCTGTATTCTTCCTAGTTTATACTAGCTTTCTAAGATGAGCCTTGGCATTTGTAAATTAGTGGGTTTAAAAAATTGTATATATAAGATCAACAAAAGTCTAAGATTACTATACTTTTTGAGCTATAATAGAGAAAAAACAGATACAAGTTCAAGGTGAAGGCTTATCAAATTAAAAGAACTACAACAATCAAATTAATTAGTTAACTGTTATCTAAAGCAACTGAAAATGAACCAAAAACTATACTGAGTAATTAATGTCGGGGCCAAAACAATTCTTTTTCAACTTCAATGCTTTCACTATCTGTTTTAGCAAGTCATATCCTTTTTAAATATTCTGTTGGTCAGCGCTTGTATGTGTCTCCAATTAGATTATACAAATGGTTATGAATATCATTTTCATCCTTTGGAAGAATTTAAAGGTCAATATAAATGAACAGATCATTCACAGCAAGTTGCTTCATCAATATGCTTCTTGTTTTGATCACCTCATGATCACGAAGTCTTTGCTTCTTTTTCATTCCATTTATGCAGCATGTCAACACATGAAAGCAGCACCTACCAAAAAAAAAAAAAATGCACAAAACGAACCATTAATGGATGTTTATTAGTTGGTCCCGTGGATGTTCATAAGGTTTTTCTTGATGCATGGCTATAAATACATGTTTGACAGTGCAGAAATGGCAAGCAGCAGATTCAATCTTAAAGAGATTTGAAATGAATTTAGAGGAAGAGGGTGTCTTGTATGAAGATGAAGAACTTTGCTTTGCTAGCCAAGGATGACTTGCCTACGTCCACCATTGAGGGTTTTCCAAATCAGAAGAATGAGAGCCCTTTTGTGGGTTATGTTTGGCAAGTGTCGTTGGCTAATTGAGTGGCTCTTGTCTTTCATGGTAGACCAAATGCTCTTCCATTAAAATGAAACCTGTCAGCTTTTGAATGCATTTCAACTTCTCTTCCTTTTCATTAGCTACTTGTGTTGCTTTAGGCTGTATGGTTAATTAAATTGATCATATTACAACAATTCTACCAAATAACTCCTATGGTGAATCACCCATTGTCTTTTTTTTAAAAATTTTATTTTGTCACCTCCTCTCTAAGAAGATTTATTTGTTTTAATGAGAAAATTGACGTATCAAGTCATTTTCACGGTCTCCAAAAAAAATTTTGGTGAGTTATGAGTATTTCAAAATTGTAATGAACAAAGTGCCGTTAGGTTAATTTATGACATAGTTTAATGTGATTTTTCTTACTTACTATATTCAATTATTTTCATATTTAATTCTTGAATATTTGATTGAATGTTTTTCACATAACTTTCTACAAATGATTGTCCCAATTCTTATCTTGTAGGATTGATTTTTTTTTTTGACAAATTCTTCAGTTTAGTTTTAGTGTTTGTTTGTGCCTAAGAAAGTGAAAGAGTAAGTTTTATTTTTTTAAATAAGAATAACCTCAGCTTTCAAAGTAGAGAAAATGACCATAAAACTAACACGAAGTTCAGAATAAGGTCTGGCTTCCATCTTCACTGATTCTGCATCTTTGGTTTCGTTATACTAAACATTTATCATTTGATTCGTAAACGAACTCTGCCTTTGTTTTGTCTCCTCTTCCGCTTTCTCGGCAACTGAACTCAATCTCCTGGTTATAAATTTTATTTGAACCATTGCTTCTGTTGTGTCTCTTGTAGATTTCTCTACACATATTAACACGTCTTTTTCTGTAATCAAAATGTTTGGTAAAATGTCTGTGAGAGTTCTTAAGTGTTTATTTGCCTTGAAACATGGCTCTTCCTCGTTCTCACGGCCTATACAATAAAACACATAAATTTTAACCTCTCATCATGAACCTTTTTAAATAATAACCATCTTAGCCAACTTATGATCAGGACCAGGTACTTAAATTAGTGGGTTTAATTTAACTTTTAATTTTTTTTATTGTTCGCTTGAACACATTTAAAGTTTCAAAATTCAAGTTTGAGTCAAGTCTCTAAAACCACTACATAATACTCATACCACTAAACTACGAGTATTTTGTTTAAAAAATGTGTCTAAATTTCTTTTATGAAACTTTTCAAATGAGATTTGGGGCACACTTAAAAGGGAAAAAATGCCAATTTTGACATCAAGAAATGAAGTTCTTTTTAGAATTTGATTATCCAAATAGAAAAAAAAAGTCATTTTCAAAAATTAAATTCACACAATTAGAATTTAAGATTTTTGCTGGCTCTAATATAAGATGGTTTTAGTGAAAAAGGGTCATAATTAACAAATAACAAATGGGGGATCAAAATGGATAACGGTTCCCCAAGAATCTCATTGTTTGAATTGAGGTAGGGGTTTGTTCATATTGTAAGACTCATCTACTCTTATTTATTAATTGTTAGCCTCTCCTTATTCTTAGTTAGGTCCGCCCATCCTTGTGACTACTGAGTCTACTACATTATATTGTTACTTGCTTAAAGATTTGTAGGTGATTGAAGACAATTGTTGTAGTCCTAAAAATTGACTATTTACAATGCTACCCATTAATATTTCTATCTATTGTAATTTTATTGTTTTAGTTTATGGTAACTATTATCCCATATTGACTAACGCATGTAGTTTCCTTGCAAACATTTTTAGGAGAAGTTAATGGCAGGGATATCAACATGTTCTTTGGCGAAGGTTGTTATAAAAAATCAGTATTTGTGGTGGGAGAAGTTGGCAAGGTACAAAGATGAGCTATTACTAACTAGGGACATGTGGGATTATTGGGAGTTAGGGGCATGCAAGCCGCTTAGCATCAATGCTTTTTATAGACCTAAACCCTGCAATGGTAGGGCAAGATTGGCCCTATGATTCAAAGGTGAAACAAATGAAAACCAAGAGGAAAGGGTAGAAGGTTGAAAGAATAACAATGGAAAAACAAGTAAACACAGCTAAATTGGTGGAGAAAATTCTTGAAATGTTATTGGACTATAATAGCGACGACAATTTAACCCGAACTTGGTCCAGACCCAAACGAACTTGGTAAATCTGGGCCGGGTTCAACCAGTACTAAAGTAAATTAAATCTAGTATCCAGATTCATTTTTATCAAGATAGTCATATCCTGATCCAATTTCGGGTTTGGATGACCCTGCAGATACAGAAGCCAAACCTAGATATCTTTATTTTATTTTATTTTAAATTATCTTTTAATATGAATAGAAAAAATTAAAATTTTTTGTCCAAGGGCCCTAATTAATAGCCGCTGTCAATTTTTTTGTTTTTCTTCAGCCCCTTTCTTCATCAAATCATTGTCGTCATTGATCATTGCTTCCCCACTTTTGTTGCGTTCATGTTTATCATCATCATCAGTCATCGTTTGTCCGGTTGTGTCACGGATTTTGGTGGTACTTGTCGACAATCACGATAGTGGTTTTGGCCATCATTTGTCCACCTTATCATCATCATCAGCCGCCATTTATCCTTTCTCTTTTTCTTGAATTAACCCCACAAAGCCGAATTTATCATTATCATTGCTAAATTGGCCATCATAATCAAGACATCATGATTATGTTTGAAAGTTGAATTTGTATGCTTTGTTACCTTGAAATTTATTTCTAATTATTTGATTTTGAATTATTTTCCATTATTGATGGTAATAAATTAGAGATTTAAGAAGGAATTCACTGAAAAGGCTGAGAGTAAATTACATCTTCGTAGCAATCATCTTGATTCTAAACCCGAAATTCGAAAACCCAGATTTTTTTGATTTGAACTCAAATGAAAAATATTTGGGTTCACATTTGAGTCCAATATTATAAAATAATCATCTGGGCCCAGAATTCGGAAGGCTATACCTAGACATTAACCTAGATTTTACCATTCATAAACTATAAGAAGGGTTGGTGGGAGAAGAAAATGAATGAAGAGGACAAAGCAAAATAAAAATAAGTAAATTTTTAGTTGTTAAACGTTTTTCAATTATCATTAGTTGAAAGTTCTTATTTCAAGTGAATAGAGGATAATGTGCATTCACGTTATTTTCTTGCTTGGTTTAATTAACATAAAAGACTGGAAGAGCTAAACTATGTTCTTACTACATTTCTTGCACCATATTCTATTAGACTGGTGTTGAGTTCTGGAGAATGTATATTTATACAGGGTAAAATTATTATTTTATGCTCCAAGTCTCACTAACATTTTCATTTTATGTGTTTAAATTCTCTAACCTTTTATTATGTGTGTTTTATTATAGAGAAATTATTATTTTACTACAAAAGTTATTCTGACATATCATGTCAGTACCGTAGTTTGCCGAAAAGTGCATTTTACCACCAATGTTTGCGTTGTTATCAGTTCACTATTATTCCGTTAAGAAATTAAGTTAAAAGTTGATTTTACCCCCAAGAGTTTAAAAGACAATTTTACCCTTTGTAATTTAAGCATTATATGTAAGAATAACTTTGATAGTAAAATGATAATTTATCTATCAAATTAACAGATAATTTTACTTTTACTGCTGGAAATGTCTTTGATACCCTTATGATATCAGCAAACGTTTAGTAGTAAAATGTACTTTTCGGCAAACCATGATACTGATATGATATGTCAGAATAATTTTGGTAATATGATAATATCCCATTTAAGTATTTTATATATTTCAGGAATATTTTGCCCATTTCACGACTAAAGAGAAGTCGGACAGTGAAACAGATGGCATTTTTGAACTTGAAATGGTCGAAAACTTTAAGAGAAGTATAAAAGTGTATTCGGTATTACTCACGTGTACGATATTGTTCACATATACGATACATTCACAAGTCTAACACTATTCACATATATGATATGCTGATGTGGCATTGACCAATGACGTGGCAATATCCTATTGGATCAATGATGTAGTATTGACTGATGATGTGACAAGATGTTATTGGATCAAAATACTAATGTGGCGTTGACCGATGATGTGACAACATCTTATTAGACCGAAATGCTGATGTGATGTTGATGATGATGTGTTCCAACCAATCAAAGCTTGTCACGTGGCTCAATCCTCAGTGTTCGAATTGTTTTCATTCGATGGCCATGATTTACCCATTGTATCTATAAATAGAGGGCTCCCTCCTAATTTGACACCCCTTAAATTTATTTTTGAGCTCCATTTTCTATAATTCTCTCTCCATTTTGCATTTTCTACGGATTTTAATAAAATTACTATTTTACCACTAGTTTAATTATGAGTGGTTAATTTAATTTCAAATTTAGATTGAAGGTGAAACCTCAGCATGACTCAAGAAAATCTCTATTAATATTTTTGCTTATCTTCATAGGGGAAGTAATCTCATGGTAGTCCTAAAACAGTATGTTGATTTGTCTACTATTAAAGTAGAATATATTGCAATCACTGAAGGTTGTAAAGAAACCTTATGGATGAAGAATTTCTCACACGAGCTGGGTGTCAAACGAGAAAGTTATGTTGTGTGCTACAAAAATCAGAGTGCCATTCACTTGATAAAGAATTTGACATATCATTCAAATCCAAGCATATTGAATTGGATACGAGACGTGTTTGAGAACAAACAGTTGTAGCTTGTGAATATTCACACAACAGAGAATAAGTAAGATATGATGATAAAATTATTGCTCAAGGAAAAGTTGAAAAGCTGTAAGCAAAGAATGGGATTGGTGGTGCCCCTACATGATTTGAAGGGAGAGAGTTATTGAGTCCATCTTATTTGGGTGACCTAAGCCAATTGTTTTCATTAGTTAGGGTGTTGAAGTAATTAAAGGAAATAAGTTTGGGCTAAATGAAAATTACCATTAAATTTGGCTTTATTAATCATGTGACTATATAAAGAAAAGTAAGTGGAAGCAGCAACCATTATAATGAACGCAAGTTATTAATTTTGGCAGTAAGGATTTTAATCTTTGATTGGACAATTTAGAGGGTAAGTTTCTAGCATCGCCTTCTACATTCGTACTTATCTTGATTTTTATTTTATCATCTCGTTGGTTGTTGTTTGAGATACCTATTTGGTAGAGAGACATATATTAGGCTGTTACTATAAGTCAATATTATTGAGATTCTTAATGATGTTAACCTCTACTGTTCCCTAGAGAAGAATTTGCGCGGTAATCCCATTATTAATATAGTGGAAGGTTGTATTGGACTATAATCTCGTGATTTTTCCTATTTTGATTTTTCACATAAAAATCTATCTCTTATTGTTGATTTATTGCTTTGGATTGTATTTGTTTATTTTTTGCCTATTAATTTGTGGTGCATATCTCATTTTAGTCATATAAAGAGGGAAATAATTTATTTCTGCTTAATTTGTAGCAGCTTGTGTGGGTGCTTTCCTAACACTTTCTCAATATTCAATCATATATATAGAGTCTCATGCCTTTTTGATTCTCGAACATCTATTTTAATTCTAATTAAGATATTTACAATTCTATTAAAAAATTGAAAAATATCGAAAAGTCTCAGTTCAGGCTTTACTTGTAGTGGCAAACACTGAAAGCACGTTTATTTTAGCCACTACTCCTGGCCATGAATCTTATACCGATGCTTCACTTTCTCTTAATCCTGCAGGATCACCTCATAATGTCGATTGCTCAGGGCTTACAAGTAGAGAATGCTTGACCAAGAAGACTAAGATTGCTCAAAGGATTATATCTATCCATGCCATCCAGGAGGATGCAAATGATTTTACTAATTAATTATTTCTCTTATGTAGTATTTGAACTTTTGTAATAATGATCGGTTGTTAGAAAAATTGAAACTATGATTTAATAAAATGATAAATATATTAATTCGATACGATTGTGTGATGTGATGTGATATATGCTGTGGGTTACTTAATGCTTATTTCTGGCAATCATCTATGCTAATTTCCTGTATAATCCAATTAACTACAAAAATGTTTTGTTGCTAAAGTTTCTCACATATCTCTTGCTAAGATAGAGATATGCCATAAAGAATATTAATTTATGCAAAAGACTCGTTATATGTAGCTTTAATAGATAAATTTTTTAATCAATGAAAGCTTTAATTAGAAATTGTAAACTTAGTTTAATAGACAAAGTTTTTAAAATTATGTTATCAAAAGAATGAAATAAGATTGTCAAATAAGTAAAGATTATTTTAAACATTTTAACATTTTAAAGTTTTTTAACTTCTTTTTTCAAAAACCCAAAATTTAAGCTTTTACTAATAAATGCAAAATAGGTTATTTAATCCTTAAAAGCTCTACTTAAAAATCAACCAAATATTAAATTTTTTTTTTATAAAAACTTATGCAATTAAATAAGCGCATATGACAATTAGATAAGTCATGCTAAATAGACACTAAGAATACTTCAAAGGACTATATCTATCCATGCCCTCCGCGAGGATGCTGATGATTTTGCTAATTAATTATTTCTCTTATGTTGTACTTGTACGTACTGTTGCAATAATGATCAGCTGTTATAAAAATTGAAACTATGATTTGATAAAATGATAAAAATGTTAATCCGATATGAGTGTGTGATGTGATGTGATATGTTGTTGTGGTTGTTTGGTGCTTCTTTCTTGCATACATAGCATTAAATCAATCTATCATAGAGAAGTATGTTAAATGCTAATTATAAGCAAACGATTACAACTACTTCCTTAGTACCTTTTTATTTTTATTTTTATTTTTATGTAGATTTCCTTTTAGAATAGGGCTATTTGCACCATAAAAATAACTTTTTAAACGCTCACATTTTAACTAAGCTTGCACTATTAAATTGCCTATGATGTAAGGTATTTAATAAATAAACAAAATTTCTTGTTACTCATTTACCTCATCCACTAAACATACAATCAACTTTCTTTAATCTTGATAATTTATATGTCTACGTAAAATCTAATAGTTAAAACTAACAAATTTTTACTTATTCTGAATAACTTAAACCTTAGGGTATGATCATATTTTAATTTAGGTTCTTTTAATTTTTCTCCAAGAGTTGGACTAAAGTAACGCAATTGAAGTGCGAGTAATGATCAAACGGTTGGAATGCATTAACAGAAAATCATTCATCATCTATGCTAATTTCCTACATAATCAAATTAGTTACAAGTCGATTATCAAAATGTTTTGTTGCAAACATTTCTCACAAATCTTTTGGTAAAATAGAGATGCGCCATTAAGAATGTCAATGTATACATACGAAAGACTGGCTATCTCTAGCTTATTAAAATTGTAATGAATAGTATATTTGGTGTGGAAATCAAATTGGGACGGGTAGGTCTATAAATCAGTTAATTTAGTGTGCATGCTCTCAGTGAAATTGCGCTATTTTAATAGCTTTTTGGTTTTATTAATGATATATTATCATGTAATTGCATGTTTTGTAATTAAATTGTTCCTTGTATCTTTTTTTTTGTTTAATTAATGATATTTGATGCCTATTGAAAAAAAAAGAGAGATTATATTTGAGACACGAAAAATCTATATGCGTGTTTTAATAATAGGCGATTTGATAAATTGGTATTTTCTAATGTCAACCCTAAATTCCAAAAACATGCATAGTCTAATAGCCTCAATAAAATTTCGTTCTTTTTAATTTTGAAAATACAAGTATAGAAAAACAAAGTTAGGCGTGCTCTTTTATTGTCGTTTTAACTTAAGATCTTAGGTGTTTGATTTTTTAAAACCAATTAATTCAAATTTACATACAACAATTGGTTCGTGTTGGTGATTAGGATAAATTTACAATTCCATAGACATGCATTAATAGTTTACTTTACTTTCTTTTTTTTTTGAAAAAGCAAAAAAAAAAAAAAATTCACTATCAAGTGAAAGAAAAGCTTAAATTTGCTTGTAAGCTTCTGTTTGGAAATAAAGAAAACAATAGAACATTTTTTGATCTAGAACATTCTCTTTTTCATTACTAAAAGTTTGATACAAGCATATGATTTATATTGTTTACTTTTATAAGCTGAATTTGTTATTAACTGAGATCAAACTAAAGCATGCATAACTGTATATACATAATAGAATGTGTTGAGATAGAAATGCATAACAGAATTGAGCAAAGCTGGCACTATTCTAACTGTTGTTGCTGAGCTAGATATTCATGCTTAACTATTGTTGAATTTTCTCCTTTGACTGTATATTGAGCTCTTTTAAAATTCCCCCTCAAACTTAATGGGCAAGGTTGCACATTATGTTGGGCTCTAAAGAAATCGAACTAAGTAAAAGCAAGTGGCTTAGTTAAGATGTCTGGAACTTGCTCTGCACTTAGTATATAATGGATTTCAAGGCCTTATAGAAGAACATGCCCTCTCATTTTGTCCTTCACAAAACTAACATTACCAAGAAATTCGGTAACAAGGTCATTATTAGTTGTAAGTTTTGAAATGCTCAAAAGGTTCTTAGTAATAGATGGAACAAGCATAATATCTTTTAATGCAATCTGTATGTGATTTTGATATTGTAATGAACCTTTAAATTATAGATATGCATCTCCAATATGAGTTATAGACAAACCTTGTCCATTTCTTACAATAAGCTGATCTTTGCCTCTGAATTCTTCTCGAATTTGCATATTAATTAGCCATGTTGGTAAGGTGGTGAGTAGCACCACTATCAAAATACCATGCATCATCAGCAGCTCCTTCAAAATTTGCAACAAAAGCAGCTCTAGCTCCAGTTCCAGGTCCAGGCACAACTCTAGGCATATATGATGAATCTGGTATGAAGGCAGATCCAGGCGTATAGGTATAACAACCATGAGGGATCTAGAGTTGTCTTTTACAGTATAGTCAAACATAAGCCCTCTAAAATTGAAACCAGAATTATACTTGGCCATATATGCTGATTTTACACCTTTGCTTCTTCCAAATTGTCTTGGTGGCGTAGGTACAAAGTTATCATTAAACATATTCCAGTAAGCATCAGCTGTATGATTTGGTTTAAAAACAAATCTAACAGATTGTAATAGCTTGTGAATAATCAGAATTATAATGTCTAATTGATATGTTACCAAAATTTCCTTTGGCATATGGTATTGTTTTTAATGGCATGTACTATCCCCTGCTAAGATCATTACCAAATGGACCATGATTGGAAGAAAAGGCTTTGTTGTGAAACATTCCTCTACTATAAACAGTACTTTACCACCAGAGTTACCATAAAATTGATTATGATATCCACTTCAAACTAAGGTTGGCAAATCCGGATCTGCATTGGATGCGGGCTGATATTCTGAATATCTAGATACGCAAAACTTAAATTAAATAATTTAAAAATTCAATAATTAATTAATAATATCAAATAAAATTAAATTATAATCCAACAATTAACAATTTAACATAAATAACATATAGCATCAACATAAATACACAAATAAAAATATCACAACATAATCAACATAAAAATAACTAAATTCAAGTGCACAACCATTAAAAATTTAAAATCCACAAATAAAAAACACTACAATCCATGTAGATTCCAAGCTTCTAATTCAAAATGTCATGCCACGATATCATTAATCATGAAGATCCTCCACCCCTTCAGCATTCAAAATTAAATTAAATTCAATCAACAAAGAAATTAAAGTAAGGCAGCAACATTTTCATGTTTAAACAGATTTACAGTAGATTATACTCATTCAATACAATCAAAAAATTAACCACAATACCAAATTATTAACCAAAAAAAAATTGAATCAACAAGAAAATTAAATTAAAGCCAACTACATTTTCAAGTTTAAACATATTTACATTAGATTAAACTATTGACCACAATACCAAATTATTAACAACAAAAAGCCATGTTTTAATAGAAAGAACCGAAAATTAATTGAAATAAGGGAGAAAAAATCAAACTACTGCAGATTAATTCCATTAGGCGAGGCTTGGACGGCAAGGGCTGAACGGCGGCAGGGCTTTGACGAGCACCGTGACACTTCTTCGACGAGTACCCCGCGAGGCTTCAACGAAACTCAGGCAAGGCGAGCTTCGACGAGCTGCGAGGAAGACGGTGATCAATCGACAACGAGATTTAATGTTATGACTTATGGTTGTTAGTGAGGTGATTGTGTGTGTGTGAAAGTTGAAATGTTGAACGAAGGACATGATTGATTTAGGGATTAGATTTTTTTTATTTAAGTTAATATATATTTTAATTTAATACAAAACCACAAGATCTAAATATCCAATTTTCCGAATATAAGTGCATTCAGATTTAGATCCATATCCGTGCGGATTTTTAGTTTTTCAAATCTGGATCCTTGCGGATGTGGGCCAGATCCGGATTTTTTTTCCATCCCTGTTCAAAACTTTCTTCTTTTAGCATTACCTCTCATTTATGTATATCTAGAAAATAGAACTGCACTTCACGTGGCTTTGAAAAAAGAGTTTATTATTATCCTTTTTTCTTACTTTACACTTGATGAAATTGATAAAAAATATGAATTGATTTTTTTTAAGATGAGGCAGCCTTATAAAAACAAAAAAGCTATTAGCCAGTAATACAAATAAAGAAACACGCAAGATAAAGAATGAAATGAGAGAATATATTATAGAGTGATTTTATTCATTCCAATTGTGTGTGTACAAAACAAAAAGATGAGATCTCCTTTTATAGTTATATAATCACTCCAAAAAATTAATGAAAAATTATGGACCATAATTCCTTATGAGATAGTGGGAGTTATATGGAAGCTAAATGTTGTTAATGAGAGATAGTGGGGAGACTAGATATATGTTATGAACATTTACATTTATTTTAATAAATTCACAACACTCCTTCTTGAATTGTCATTACAAAGAATATGTCTCATTAAAACCTTCACATAATTGTTATTGTATAATAACAATCAAATTAATTATGAGAAAATGAAAAACCAAATCTAAAAGAAAATTTCTCTATTTATTAGATAATAGAGAATATACAAAGATGAGAAATAGTGATGCCACATCACCTCCTCAAGTCTCCACTTTATATATATATATAGATATAAAATCTTTACATAATTGTTATTGTATAATAACAATCAAATTAATTATGAGAAGATGAAAAGCCAAATCTAAAAGAAAATTTTTTCTATTTATTAGATAATAGAGAATATACAAAGATGAGAAATGGTGATGCCACATCACCTCCTCAAGTCCCCGCTTTATATATATAGATTGGCATTAAATAGGTTGCTAACATTCTGATCCTTTTGAGCTTGTTCTAATCGAGATTCATGAGTTAACAATACTGTATAGGCATCATCAAATTTCATATTAGTACTAGTAATTGAAAAGTAGCTACATCAAGATAACCAAGCCCTAAACCATTTAAGATTTGTGATATCAAATCCTTTTCTGATAATGGACTACTAGCACAAGCTAATTTTGGACTGCGAGCACATGCTAATTTGTTAGCCATAACTTTCATTTTCAAACAATAATCCTCCACACTCAATGAATCTTTTCTAAGTAAACTCATGTCATATTTTAGTTGAAGAACTTTAGTTTGTGACTGAACTCCAAATTTCTTTTCAATTGTTTGCTAAACAGTAAATAAAGAATTTAGATTAAGAAAAGACTGATAATACCTTCACTTAGTGAAGAGAATAACCAGTTGAGAAGTTTTTGACCTTGAGCTCACCAATTCAGATAGACAGGATTCTCAATTTGTTGAGAAGATCCATCACCTTCTCGACAAGAAATATATTGTTCTAGTGCTGGCAAATCTCTATTGATGTATCCTTCGAGACGATTACCTTTTATGGAAGAAAGAACTTGATATTTACATATCACATAATTCAATTGATCAAGTTTTATTGGAGTAATAAAAGAAAAAGTAATTTGTGAAGGTTGATTTGCATTCTATGTGTTTTGATTACTTGAGCTAGCCATATCTGGCTCTGATACCATGAAACAAAAGTTTAAATTTGCTTATATGCTTCTGTTTGGAAACAAAGAAAATGATAGGACATTTTTTTGATCTAAAAAGATTCTCCTTTTCATTACAAAAATTTGATACAAGTAGAGTATTTATATTGTTTATTTTCATAAGCTGAATTTGTTATTGGCTAAGATGAAACTAAAAGCATGCATGACCGTATATACATAACAGAATGTGCTGAAATGGAAATTTATAACATAATTGAGGTAAGCTGGCACCATTCTAACTGTCATTGCTGAGCTGGATTTTCATTCCTGACAATTGCTGGCTTTCCTCCTTTGACTATATAATAAGCTCTCTTAACATCAAGTTAGAAGGCCCAAATTTTTTTTTTTTTGAAAAATACAAACTTATAATTGCTGATAATAGTATAAAATTTTTGTTTGTTGTGTGTCTTTTATTTTTATTAATGTAGAATCCTAGTGTGTTGCAGTGTATTATAAGTAAAATTGAAATTTGATCAAATTTCACTAAAGAATACGGGTAATGGCAATACCTTTAAATATTAAAACTAGTGGCTTGAAGATTGATATAAATATAAATAGAAAAAATTAAAAAAAAAACTTACAAAAACTAAAACTAAAGAAAGCATAATTAGTTATATGTATGTTGCAACTACCATAATAACGCAATAAGATTTTAAGAATCAATACTTAATATAAAAAAATGCATCATAATTTATTTAATGCTCATTTATAAAATCTTCAATCCCACTGAGGCCATTAGAACTCCTTTCTTAATGTTCAATCATATATATATATATAGATATATATATATATATATATAGATATATATTAGGGCCTCGTGTCTTTTTAATTTCCGCACATTTATTTCAATTCTAATTAAGTTACTTTCAATTTTATTAAGAAATTCAAATGCTGAAGAGTCTCAATTTCATTATCTTGGCTTTTCTTGTAGTGACAAACACTAAAAGCATGCCTATCTCAGTCACTGCTCTTACCCATGAATCCTACACAGATGCTTCACTTTCTCTTAATCCTGCAGTATCACCTTATAGTATCGATTGTTTAGGGCTTACAAGTGAAGAGTGCTTGAGCAAGAAGACTAAGAATACCCAAAAGGACTGTATATATCCATGCCCTTGGAGAGGATGCAAATGATTTTGCTAATTAATTATTTGTCTGACATTGTATCTGTATATACGTTTGCATAATGAAAAGCTGTTAAGAATATTGAAACTATGATTTAATAAAATGATAAATATATCATCCAATATAAGCGTGTGATGTGATGTGATATG